>JBAKBP010031785.1:0-24012 GCA_037953745.1 Lithodes maja
CCTTCTCACCACAACCTTACAAGCCACACAAACCAGCCACTTTTCTCACACTCGCCCCCCCCTCCTCTCTCCCCTCGTCCTCATAGCTCAACTCTCTCTCCTCTCTCTCTCTCCCCTCTCATAGCTCAACCTCTCTCTCTCTCCCCTCGTCCTCATAACTCAACCTCTCTCTCCTCTCCCCCTCATAGCTCAACCTCTCTCTCTCCCCTCGTCCCTCATAGCTCAACCTCTCTCTCCTCTCCCCCTCATAGCTCAACCTCTCTCTCTCTCCTCTTACTCGCCTCTCTCTCCCCTCGTCCTTATAACTCAACCTTTCTCTCCTCTCCTCTCATAGCTCAACCTCTGTCTCTCTCTCCCCTCGTCCTCATAACTCAACCTCTCTCTCTCTCCTCTTACTCGCCTCTCTCTCCCCTCGTCCTCATAACTCAACCTTTCTCTCCTCTCCCTCTCATAACTCAACCTCTCTCTCTCTCCCCTCGTCCTTATAGCTCAACCTCTCTCTCCTCAAAACCTCAAATTGCGAATATAGACATATCTTACGTACTATTAAATAATAAACGAGGAACTAAAATAACACTAGCTTTATTATACAGACCCCCATCTCAATCAGTGCAAACTGACAGTGAAATTTTATGAACAAATTGCAGAAATAACTAACATACAAGATACCGTAATTCTTGGCGATTTCAACTTACCCGTGACTAAATGGGGCGATATTCTTACTTCACACTCTGGACACGACCTCTATGCTAACTTGCAAGAGAGTTCACTTTTTCAATTTGTACAATCTCCGACCCGTGGTAATAATGTGCTTGACCTTGTACTCGCAACAAAAGAAGAATTAATAGAGAATTTGAATGTTGGTGATGAATTCAGTAACAGCGACCATAGTACGATAACTTTCACTTTAAAGTTTACTAGTAACAAATCAAATAGCAGCATTTGAGAAAGTCCCCTAATTTCAAGAAAGCAAATTTTCATAAACTTAAATCAAAACTCAAAGAAACTGACTGGAGCTTTCTGACTAACAATAACGACATAAATACAACTTGGGAGTGTTCACAACCACTTACCTTAAGGCAGTGCAAGACTGCATACCATCGAAAATACGGCGTCCAGGCCAAAATGATAAGCCCAAATGGTGGGAATAAAGATATTTCAGACTGTCTGCTTGCTAAAAAATTTGCTAATGATAGATTAAAATCCTCACAAAATGACGAAGAACGGATGAAATTTGTAGAGCTACGACGCAAAGCCAAAAAGTTAATTAAGCAAAGTAAAAAGACCCTGGAGTTACATGTTGCGAATCAAAGTAAAACAAACCCGAAAGAATTCTATAGTTATATCAGAAAGAAAAAAGTAGTTACTTCAACTGTTGGACCATTAGTCGATGAAAATGGAGAATACACCAAAGACGAAGTACAAATGAGTAATGCCCTCAATACCTTCTTTGCATCAGTTTTTACAACCGAAGACCTCAGTGATATCCCTACACCATCGCCGATTCAGATTGATAATTCAGATGTTCTAAGCAATATCACGTTACAGAGAGAGAAGTATTGAATTGTTTAGATAAACTCAAGGTAAATAAAACGCCTGGACCTGATACAATCTCGCCTAGAGTTCTAAAGGAAGCTAAGGATGAGCTCTCCAAACCACTGACATTACTATTCAATAAATCCTTGCAGTCTGGAACTATGCCTGATCAGTGGAAGCTAGCCAACGTAACACCGATATTCAAAAAAGGCAGCAAATCCCTACCCAGTAACTATCGTCCAATTAGCTTAACCTCAGTTGTATGTAAAATGCTAGAAACGGTCATACGAGACAGACTCGTAAATCACTTAGAGGAAAATAACATACTTAAAGATACTCAACACGGCTTTCGTAAAAAACGTTCCTGTTTAACAAACCTCTTAGACTTCTTCCACGATATCCTCAACCTCTACGATGAGAGTAAAGCTGTAGATATTATATACCTTGATTTTCAAAAGGCCTTTGACAAAGTTCCCCACAAACGTTTACTGCTAAAACTAAAAGCGCATGGAATACAAGACGGTGTGTTGAAATGGATAGAAAATTGGCTCAACAACAGAAAGCAAAGAGTAGTCATAAACGGTAAGGCATCTAAATGGACCAATGTAAGTAGCGGGGTACCCCAGGGATCGGTACTAGGACCAATTCTCTTTCTAATTTACATCAACGACATAGATGAGGGTCTCACCTGCACAATCTCAAAATTTGCTGACGATACAAAAATTGCAAATAGCGTACTCTCAAAAGAACAAGTTGACGATATGCAACACAATCTAGATAAATTGTCATGTTGGGCCCAAATTTGGCAAATGAGTTTCAATGCGGATAAATGTAAAGTACTACATGTCGGATACCTAAATGAGAAAGCAAACTATTCGATGAATGGCACTCAGCTTAAGAATGTAAACAGAGAAACTGATCTGGGAGTAACAATATCGAGTAACCTAAAACCGAGTCAACAATGTTCAGAAGTTGTTAAGAAGGCAAACAAAATAATTGGCTTTATAGGCAGGTCATTTGAGCATAAATCCAAAGAAGTTATCCTAACCCTTTACAATTCCTTAGTCCGCCCTCTTCTGGAATACTGCGTTCAATCCTGGTGCCCTTATTACCAAAAAGATATAAACAAGCTAGAACGAGTTCAACGTAGAGTTACCAAAATGATACCTAGCCTAAAGAACAAACCATACGAAGAGCGTCTTAGAGAATTAAATCTATTTCCTTTAACCCAGCGCAGATTAAGAGGCGACTTAATTCAAGTGTTCAAAATCATCAAAGGCATCGACAATATGAACTGTAGTAAGTACTTCACTATCGACCAATCTAATTACACGCGGGGAAACGGTTGCAAAATTATTGGTAAATCTTTTAACTCGCACGAATCTAAGAATTTCTTCTTCAATCGAGTTGTCAACTTGTGGAATGGGCTTCCCCGAAACGTTATAGACTGCAGCACCGTTGATTCATTTAAATTCCGCCTAGACAAATATCTCGCATCAAACCCGCGACTGACTGCGTTTGTAAATGAATAACTTTATCCTCCCCTCAGTTACTAACCCATATGTCCCCTACTAACTTCCTAGTCCTGCCACGTTAGTGGCAGGGCAGTAGTTCCCTTTCCAATGTTCCCTTACCCACTCTAAACCACTGTTTGGACACTTGATCCTCAGTGTTTTGGAGGACAAGCAGCCTAGAAGGGTCACTAGATATGTTGTTGCTTGATTTCCTTTGTACTCTCTCTCTCTCTCTCTCTCTCTCTCTCTCTCTCTCTCTCTCTCGACCTAAGGGGACTATAGAGATCATATAGTAAGAGAGATCGACACATCTGTTTTATTTGGAAGCCACCTTGGTGCCCTAATATCAAACAACGCGGTGATATTTAATTTTTGATCATCGATACCTGGATGGGGATAATGGGGTTGAATGGGGCCGAATGGATACAACCCAGAGAGAAAGGGAGAGAGAGCAAAACAAAAAGTGAGGTGGGCCCTCTAAAGTGAGACAGGTGAGGCAAGGTGCGAGAGTGGAGGAACCAGCTTGGGGTGAATCACTTCCTGTTCCACCCCCGTATAGTCTTGTGCAACACCAGAGCGTATGGTACAACCCAAACCTGTATTGATGCAACTGAAGGCTATTGATGTAACTGAAGACTATTGATGCAATTCAAGACTATTGATGATATCCTTGAGTAAGATTGGTGTATTACTACAATATACCTTTAAATGGGTAGATTATGGACACTTTATTAAACTTTCATACCCTATATTTGTGTTTATAGTGTAGCTGCTTCCCCATTTCCTAACTAATTTCCAAGATATTTACAGTAGTATGGTAGGTCTAAATAAAGGCGACTTTAATTATTTTGGAATATTTCTCAGTTTGATTAATAATTTATTTTTAGTGTTTGCATACCACCAGGATATTAATCTAATGTATTGAATATGCTTTATAGCAAAAATGCACAATTCTTTACTCTTGTTTCATTGACTATATAATCTAGAATTTACTTGTGTAGGCCTATATAGGATTTTGGCATAGAGTTCTGTTTTGTTTTGTGTTTGTTGTTTTTGTTTATTTATGTTCACAACATGAGGTTGAATTGAGTCGTATAACATTTATATAGCTATAATTGAGTCGTATAACATTCATATAGCTATAATTGAGTCGTATAACATTCATATAGCTATAATTTTACTTATCATCTTCACCGTTGCTAAGGGTCCCTTTCTCCAGATAACTGTGCAAGTGTTGTAGGATTATACGTTTTTATAATGCAACTGGTGGGGTTCCATGGCAAGTGTTTAAGGGGACATGGGCCGGTTTTCTGGACCACTTTCTCCCTCATGTTTAGCCCCATTAGTTTTCAGATGTTAAAATGTTTGCCCCATTAGTTAGTCGATTTTAAGACCTTTTGCTCCATTTTTTCGTCAATATTTAGACATTTCGTTCTATTTAGGTGTCGATTTTTTCCCTGGCGAGCGATAGTGAGCCTGTAATGTTGGAAGAACCGGCCTTCGGCAGGGACATTTTGCTACCGAAAAATGTACAAAATAATCTAGAAGGGGGATCTAATGGATGTTTGTTTTTAATTTTGATGGAGGTCTAGGGAAGAAACTAGAAAAATAACGAATACATGCAAAAATCGTCCAAAAAGTGAACCATCACTGTAATGTTGGAACCCCTTAAAAGTCAGTCAGGCATTGGTGTTGATAGGCGGTCACATCTTGTAGTACTGTACTTGTATTTTATACGTCCTGTCACAGCTGTCATTACGTTTGGCTTGCTCTGTGCTGTATTAATATCTGTCAGATGTTGAATAGGGTGGGTAAGTGTTGGAACATGTTTGTATATTTCACTCTATATGAAGAAATGAAGCTTATAATATTGCTGATACCACTTATTGATCAAAACATACTTGGTGCCGAGACTTCACTTATTAGAGCGATTGTACTTGTATTTTATAGGTCGTACGTATGGTAGTCCTACAGTGACATGTAAATATAGTAAGCTCAAGACTGGCCTGGTGAATTCGGTCACTTGGCACCTTCACCGAGAGTATAGGCCTACCCGGTATTCTCGGTGGCCTCGCTTTCACCAAGGAACCTTTCACCCCTACTTCCCATACAGCAAGGGTGGGAGATTTCGTCAACACACGGATTCGGTTCTCTTATACGAGTGTTTTTAGTTTATTTCATTTATTCGGTTGTTTGCATTATGACGCATTTTGACAGTTTATTCTGGCTATCATTAGACGAGTTTTTTTGTTCTATGGATGAGGGAGACAAAAGGCATAACTGCCTGTAACGAGTGCCTCACCCAGAGTTGAAAGAGTGGCAGGGCCAAAATCAAGGAATGTTCGAGCCAAAATGTCTGGACGCACGGAGTTTGAAGCAATTTAAGTCCTAGGATAAGGGAAAGATGGGTTCCGAGAGAGAGTTCCAGAGCTCAGCCGTTGAATAGAAGAAAGATTGGGAGTATTGTTTCACTCTTGAGTTGGAGAATTGCACAGAGTAAGGGTGGGATTGTGTTGCAAGACGGGTACTACGTACCCTACGTAGAGGAGGTGGTATACACTGATAGAGCTCTGAGGAACACTGATTATTGTAGTAGCGGTAGAACAGCGAGATAGATGCAACATTTATACAGTTCAGGAAGTATTATTATGTTTTTTACACTAACCAACTTCACATCTAAATTCAATTAATGAAATCAACAAATACATGTGGCACTCCGTGGACTCGAACCCAGGATATTCACATCGAAATTCCGCGCACTATGTATTACGCTATCAAGACAGTCTGTGGGAATTAAAAGGGTATAAGACTGGCTCAAGCAACCCTCCAACTGCTATATACCCTTCCTAATCTAAATAAAATCGTCTAATGATAGCCAGCATAAACTTTAGGAACGCGTCACGATCCTCATAGTAGAAGCCTAGGGAATTTAACCCCTTTTGCACCAGCGACGTATGTTATATAATTATGATCCTAGCTTTATTTAGACGATTTAATGCAGATTTTTTTTTTTTTTTTACAAACAGCCTAGTAAGGATCAGTAGGCATGTTGTTGCTTGCTTTCCTTTGTATTCCTTTGTATCTGTTAGTTTAAAGGTTTGATTGAGATAGTATGTTGCCATTTGATGGGTAGACGTCCTTCCTAAGTTGAATACAATCGTCAACTAATAGCCAGAATAAAATTAAAGTGACGTCACTGGTACAGAAGGGGTTAAATGATGGCATATTGGTGGGTTACATATGAATTAACCCCTTCTCTACCGGTGACTTCTTTATAAGTATATTCTAGCTATATTTAGACGATTTTAGGCAGTTTAAAAAGGATCTGTGGTAGTAAAAGAGGGTTAAGTGAGATAGTTCGAAGCATGTTAATTACTGGAGGCCCTTTTTAAACTGAATTAAAGCGTCTAAAACAAGTCGCAATAAAGTTAAAAGGACGGTGCGGTACTGAAGGGGTTAGGTTACGGTAGAGGATGACTGGGGCCGGGGCATACACAGATATGAGCACACCCCTCGACCTTTACCCAGCAACTGCCGGTAAATAAATGCCGCCAACCGGCTTACGGGCAACTACAAGGTTTGTTTATATCTGGACCACCATCTCCCTCATGTTTAGCCCTATTAGTTTTGAGATGCTAAGATGTTCGCTCCATTAGCTTGGCGATTTATGCCATTAAGTATCTATTTCTTTCCTGGCGAGCGAAACCGAGCCTAATATTTAGGAGGAACCGGCCTGCCACTGAAAATTGTACACATTTTTATAGAAGGGGAGTTTGGGGGTATTTTCTTAAATTTGATGGAGGTCTTGTGAGGAAACTAAAGACAATAATTAATACATTAAAAAATAAACAAATGCAATCTCCCTTATGAGTCTCTTACGGATAGCCACGTTATATTTTATAGGTCATGCCTCTTGTCCAATGTTCTAATAACACACACACAACGAAGCCACTCCAACAGCTTCCCCTCTCTCCAACACCCCTTATCCCCTCTCAGCACTCTTCGAAAAATATATATTCTAATTGCAATCCCTCTTGTGCTAAGTTCTTATAACATACACAAGCAAGCCACTCCAACAGCTTCCTCGCTCTCCAACACCCCTTCTCCCCTTTCAACACTCTTCGAAAAGTAGATACGAGGTGCCGATGTAAAGTCTTATCCCTCAATACCTTCACAACAAGATAATTTTGTAAATTTTTCGATAGGGCCGGAGGCCGGTTACAGACTTGCTATCGCTCACCAGGAAAAAAACATCAACACCTAAATTGCCCGAAAGTTCTTAATATTGACAAGGAAATGGGTCGAAATGTCTTAAAATCGACAAACTAAAGGTCCAAACGTCTTAAAATCTGAAAACTAATGGGGCTAAAAATTAGGGAGAAAGTGGACCAGAAAAACTACCCATCTCCCCTTAATCCCTTCTTAAACTTAGTAACATCGTCCAATGCTAGTCAGAATACTCTAGGCGTCGTGTTCCTCAAAGGGTAAACCCTTTCACGCATTTATGACGCAGAGGTTGCCAGATTAGCCATAAGAAATAGTTCTCTCACTCTTATAATTACCTTTCCAAAATTAGTTTTCTGCCCACAGCTAACTCAAAGACAACTGCAGAGGTTGAAGTAACTAAACTAAAGGTATCTAAATACCCCTGATGGTAACAAAGGCTTTAAAGTATCCCCAATAGGCTCAAAATCGCGTCATATGTCGGAGAGGGTTAAGGGAGCCCACCTCGCTTTTTTTCTCTTTATATCCCTCTCTCTTTGGCTTGTATCCATTCGGCCACATTCAGCCTACTTTTTTAAGACGTTTACCCCCATTCAGGGTCAATATTTTCTTGGCGAGCGGTAGCGAATCAGCATATATATATATTTGTTTTGACAAGGTAAATGTGTAAATTTTTCGATAGAAAATTGTCTCCGGCGAAGCCGGATTTCTCCATACAATGCTGGCTCGCTATCGCTCGCCAGGAAGAAATTGACACCTGGATGGGGATAAACGTCTTAAAACAGTTGGCTGAATGGGGCCGAATGGATACAAGCCAGAGAAAAGGAGAGCAAGAGAAAAAAGGCAGGTGACCCCCCTTAAGTTTTGTGGGTAAAGTTAGTGGACTAGAGTGAGAGTCGACCTATATAACACACGTATCTATGGCAGCTATATAACACATGTATCTATGGCAGCTATATAACACACGTATCTATGGCAGCTATATAACACACGTATCTATGGCAGCTATATAACACACGTATCTATGGCAGCTATATAACACGTATCTATGGCAGCTATATAACACGCGTATCTATGGCAGCTATATAACACACATATCTATGGCAGCTATATAACACACTTATCTATGGCAGCTATATAACACACGTATCTATGGCAGCTATATAACACACGTATCTATGGCAGCTATATAACACACATATCTATGGCAGCTATATAACACACGTATCTATGGCAGCTATATAACACACGTATCTATGGCAGCTATATAACACACGTATCTATGGCAGCTATATAACACACGTATCTATGGCAGCTATATAACACACGTATCTATGGCAGCTATATAACACACGTATCTATGGCAGCTATATAACACACGTATCTATGGCAGCTATATAACACACGTATCTATGGCAGCTATATAACACACGTATCTATGGCAGCTATATAACACACGTATCTATGGCAGCTATATAACACACGTATCTATGGCAGCTATATAACACGCGTATCTATGGCAGCTATATAACACGCGTATCTATGGCAGCTATATAACACGCGTATCTATGGCAGCTATATAACACGCGTATCTATGGCAGCTATATAACACGCGTATCTATCTATGGCAGCTATATAACACGCGTATCTATGGCAGCTATATAACACGCGTATCTATGGCAGCTATATAACACGCGTATCTATGGCAGCTATATAACACGCGTATCTATGGCAGCTATATAACACACGTATCTATGGCAGCTATATAACACACGTATCTATGGCAGCTATATAACACACGTATCTATGGCAGCTATATAACACACGTATCTATGGCAGCTATATAACACACGTATCTATGGCAGCTATATAACACACGTATCTATGGCAGCTATATAACACACGTATCTATGGCAGCTATATAACACACGTATCTATGGCAGCTATATAACACACGTATCTATGGCAGCTATATAACACACGTATCTATGGCAGCTATATAACACACGTATCTATGGCAGCTATATAACACACATATCTATGGCAGCTATATAACACACATATCTATGGCAGCTATATAACACACGTATCTATGGCAGCTATATAACACACGTATCTATGGCAGCTATATAACACACGTATCTATGGCAGCTATATAACACACGTATCTATGGCAGCTATATAACACACGTATCTATGGCAGCTATATAACACACGTATCTATGGCAGCTATATAACACACGTATCTATGGCAGCTATATAACACACGTATCTATGGCAGCTATATAACACACGTATCTATGGCAGCTATATAACACACGTATCTATGGCAGCTATATAACACACGTATCTATGGCAGCTATATAACACACTTATCTATGGCAGCTATATAACACACGTATCTATGGCAGCTATATAACACACGTATCTATGGCAGCTATATAACACACGTATCTATGGCAGCTATATAACACACGTATCTATGGCAGCTATATAACACACGTATCTATGGCAGCTATATAACACACGTATCTATGGCAGCTATATAACACACTTATCTATGGCAGCTATATAACACACTTATCTATGGCAGCTATATAACACACGTATCTATGGCAGCTATATAACACACGTATCTATGGCAGCTATATAACACACGTATCTATGGCAGGTATATAACACACGTATCTATGGCAGCTATATAACACACGTATCTATGGCAGCTATATAACACACGTATCTATGGCAGCTATATAACACACTTATCTATGGCAGCTATATAACACACGTATCTATGGCAGCTATATAACACACGTATCTATGGCAGCTATATAACACACGTATCTATGGCAGCTATATAACACACGTATCTATGGCAGCTATATAACACACGTATCTATGGCAGCTATATAACACACGTATCTATGGCAGCTATATAACACACGTATCTATGGCAGCTATATAACACACGTATCTATGGCAGCTATAAACACAGATAGGCCTAAGCAGAATAAGGTTAGTGTGTGTGTGTGTGAGAGATAGTATTGTGTGTGTGTGTTTGTTAGTCTATGTATGTGTACAGTATATGTGTGCGTGTGTGGGTGTCTGTTAGTGTATGTGTGTGAGTGTATGTGTGTTTGTTTGTTAGTGGATGTGTGTGTACAGTATGTGTGTGTGTGTTTGTTGTTAGTGTATGTGTGTGTACAGCGTATGTGTGTTTGTTAGTTAGTATGTCTGTGTGTGTTTGTAATTAGTGTAGCCTATGTGTGCGTGTACAGTATATGTGTGTGTGTTCGTGTATGTGTACGAGAGAATATAATTATGTGTGTGTGTCGCCATCTTTATTTCATCTGGCCACCATATTGACTACCTCCGTCTACTGTACACCTCGGTGTTGGTGTACAATCCCGTGCAAAAGTCATGTTCACTCTTCAGCACCACCACAACCTTGCTTATTTACCGGTGTGTGATAATATTAAACTTTTAAGGGGAGATGGGTCGTTTTCTGGACCGCTTTCTCCCTCATGTTTAGCCCCATTATTTTGGAATTTTAAGACTTTCAGCCCATTAGTTTTGCGATTATAACCACTTTAGCTCCATTTCATTGTCAATTTTAAGACCTATCGTGCAATTTAGGTGTTGAGGATAAATGTTGAGGGAAGAAACTATCGTGGGATACCGGCTTAATGTTGAATCAGGCAGGTGTAGGTAAACACGTATTTCAACTATGGGTATAACTAAAACAAAGCTGGTAAATACTGAACTCCTATTCTGTGTAACGTAGAATCAAGCCTTCAACGCGTACGCCGGCGACTGTAAGGAACTCTCTTGGTCCCAACTTCCCTATGTACGGCTGCGGTAGACAAGTGGGATCTTACGTAACGTGTCCGCAGCTGTTCCACTCCCCATACTCTAGGAATACTGTACGGTACATCCTAGCAAATAAATAGTATATATGGTTTTGTAGTTGACGTTAAGAAAATTATATTCATTAATTCGTGTCTAGAGATATGATTCCCTAATTAGAAATAGGTGAAGTCCGCGAATATTTATGAGTGGGCTAGAGACTATGGTATCCGAGTGTACATTCTAGCAAATGTATACCTTCTCCTATTTTGCTATTGGCCTTTATAGCATTGTCTGTTTAAGGCTAATGTTGACTTAAGGGTTGTTATAAGTATGTACCCTATTTACCAATACTTTTAAATGAAAGACGTCTTTGTTAAATTATTGCAAATTGAAATACATACAGTATATCACTATAACCTAACCTTTAAAAAATAATGCAAATATACGATGTGGAATTCCTCCCTAAGATTAATTCAATATATTTGGCTAGTTAGAATAAAAAAGTAATGTGTGACGAGAGTAACCAATACATTGTTAAACCAATCAGTCTAGCAATACAACAAGGCCAATTTGCCATGAGTGTGAGTGAAAACCTATGCAATCTGACTCATGGCTTCACAAATTAATTAACTTTTGAACTACCATCATAAAAAATCCATGCAACACCATCCTCAGCATACATTGATTGCAAATACGCCGGGTACAATTTGCCCTATACCATTGATGCTATTGAACTTAGGAAACTATCATCACTACACATGAATACCCGTAGCAATATACCATGATTGAAAGTTGAGTGCACACACGTTTGTACTCTTTACTGTCCATACACACATTTTAGAACAATCCTTTCAATTTTACGAAACAATCATCACTATAACTAAAGTAAAATGCTTCATATACCGTGATTGTAAGAGCAGATCGATGCATTTTGTCTCGTGTTGTGTGAGCGAACCAGGAACCACCACCACTGCCACCACCACCACTACTATTATGTATGTACTTCCACCACCACTACCAACACCACCACAACCAACACCAGCAGACAGCAGTACCACGCTTAGTACGCTAGGTTACCAGGCTACCACCGACCAACCTCTACCTCTACCACCACCCCCACCACCCCTAAACCCGCGCCGTACGAGACTTTGGGCACCATGGACACATTCACACACCAAACAAAAAAACAAAATGTAAAACACACACACTCACACACACACCTGAGCTCGAATATAGCAGACTGAAAATCGTCCCAATACATTATTCCGGGAGTATATGATTGTTTTTGTTCCATTCAGTTTAGCTCGAACTGAATAAAATCGTCTAATAGTAGCCAGAATAAAGTTAAATGGACACCGATACTGAGAGGGTTAACCCTCTCAGTACAGACGACTCTTTTACTATTTTAGTGTGGCTAACATACAAAGGAATACAACGGCATGCGAACAACATACATTCAAGTGGGTTAGTGGGATTAACAAAGGGGACATGACAAATGTACTAAAGCTCAGTGATAGCGAAAGAACTCGTACCAATGGTTTCAAATTAGATAAATTTCGTTTCAGAAAAGATATAGGCAAATATTGGTTTGGTAACAGAGTTGTAGATGGGTGGAATGGACTACCAAGTGCTATAGTGGGATCTAAAACTGTAGGGAGCTTTAAGATAAAATTGGATAAACATATGGACGAGAAGGGTTGGGTGTGAAGGGGGATCAGCCGGGTTAAGCCAATCAGCACTCTGCAGACCCCCATAATCCTGCGTTAATCTCTAACTATAATAAAGATGAATGAAGATATAACACCAGTACTCTTCAATCCTTTATTGGCTAGGGTTGAGTACAGGAGCGCCGAGACGCTGGTTGGTTATGTAAGAGTCTGGTGTGAACTGAAGGACTTGCTGCCTCCACAGGCCTGGGTGCCAGAGGCGCCCGCAAGTCTAAAGTGTCTGTGGTGCCATATGGTGTTGGACAATAGTGGTGTATACATTATTATTATATCTCCCCCCCCCCCCTATTGGCGTCCGACGAGGCGATGGTGGAGTCGGGCGGTGTAGGTTGAGTGGAGGGCAGTAGACGAAGCTGTCGTAGGAAGCGGCGGTTGCGGAGCGTGGCTCGCCCCGACCCATCCACCCGGATGGTATACTGGCGGTGTGGATGCACCTCCACTACAGTGCCAGTCTTGTTCCACCGTGTCGGGTTGTTGCCCCCCTGGTTCTGGACGGAGACCCGGTCACCGACGTGGAGTGGTGATAAAGGCCGGGCTGAAGCATTATAGTATGTGGCTAGGGCAGCGTTACGGTGAAAAAGGGCTGCCTCACGAGCTTCGGCCGAGAGAAGCCAGTGGGGTGGAGGTGGAGAAGTGCAGGATTGCAGGGGACGTGGTCCCGTAGGGTCCTGCCGAAGAGAAGTTGAGCTGGTGACTTGTCAATGGTCGAGAGGGGTGTGTTCCTGTATTGGAGGAGGGCGCGGGCTGCGGCGTTGTTGTCGAGAGAGCCAGTGGGGGATGTACAGTCCGCAATGATGCGGCGGGCTGCTTTAACAGCCAGCTCGGCGCGGCCATTAGACTGAGGGTAGAACGCAGAGCTGACCCGCTGTGACACACCCCAATGTGCCAGGAATTCTTGGAAGTCCCCGGCTGTGAACTGGGGCCCACCATCGCTTGCCAGTACCCGGGGTGCTCCGTAGTGGGTGAAGAGGGTACGGCACGCCGAGATGAGGTGGTGAGCATCACATTTACCTGGTGGCAGGTAGAAGATGTGGACATTGCTGGAGAAGCGATCGACGTAGACCAGGTAGTGTTTGCCCTGGTGCTGAAAAAAATCGGCGGCTACCTGGTCGTATGGCCATTGGGGTGGGTCAGATGACATGAGTGGCTCTTTCGGCTGGGACGGGGCGTGGGCGCGGCAGTAGTGGCAGGTATCCAGGCAGTTGCGTAGGGCCTTGTCAATACCTGGCCAGTAAACACTCGCACGTGCACGGGCCTTCATGCCAGTCATACCCTGATGAGCTGAGTGAAGGGCCTCGAGAACTCTGGACCGAAGATGATGGGGGATGACTGGTCGTTGATCCATGAGGGCTACCCCGTCGACGGAAGTGAGGCGGTCTCTAACACCCCAGAACTGTCGTAGTGGTGGGGCGGTCGCCTCTCTGGAGTCCGGGAAGCCCTCAGGGATGGTCTGAAGAAGGGAGGTATACTCGCTGTCTTGTTGGCCGGCAGATTTAAGGTCAGACCATGATACAACTGGGTCAGGTATGGCGGCGAGCATGGTGAGGGAGGCCAAGGCAACTGAGTGGATATCGAGCTCGCTGGCGGCCGCACTATGCACATCATGGGCGTCCGCGGAGGGCCTGGTCGGGTAGCGGGAAACAGCGTCAGGGCCGCGGTGCCATTTGCCAGGCGTATGTTGAATGATGAACTGGTATCGTAGGGTACGTTCCTTAATCTTGAACAGGCGAGGGTTTGGTATGTTGTCAAGGGACCGGTCGTTAAGGATGTGCAGTAGAGGTCTGTGGTCCACGACGACGACGAGGTCAGGCAGCCCAGGACAAACATTCTGCATCTGTCAAGGGCGTCAGCCACTGCTAAAGCCTCGCCTTCGACGGGTGCGTAGTGGGACTCCGCAGGTGTGGTAAAACGGGAGCCGGCGAAGATAAGTTTCCAACCGACCTTGCAACAGGTGGGGGCAGATGCGGTGGGGCAGGAACAATGTTGTTGGAGTAGGAGGAAGCCAAGGCCGGTTTTGCTCCAGTCTGTGGCGAGGCACGTGGGTCTGCCGATCTCGAAGGAGCAGACCCCTTCCTCCACCAGGTGTGTGATGTGGTCCTTAGATGTGGCAAAGGTACGGTCGAGTGCCTCATCCCAGTGGAAGGGGGTTTTGGACTGCACAAGTTCCCGGAAGGGCGCCATTTCCGGTTTGATGCTGAAGGCCCAGGCGACCTGTTCAACGAGACCAAACCACGACCGGGCTCCCGTGATGTCTGTGGGCGTGGGAAAGTCACGGATGGCCTTAATCATGGACGTGCATGGCTTAATTCCAGTGTCTGTGATGGTGAGTCCGGCGAAGTCAACTGAAGGGGCGGCGAAGGTAAACTTGTCAGGGTTGAAAGTGACACCGTTGGTTGCACAGAGGGCCAGGTAATCAAAAGTGTGCCAAAATGCCTCCTCGACTGAAGAGTCCCACAAAAGGGAGTCGTCGACACACTTCACCTTACGAGGGACAGCCTGTATGATTGCGTCGAAGCGTCGGGTATAGGCGTCGCCAGCTGCCAAGTAACCTTGAGGGGCCCTGATATACCTGTAACGCCCAAATTCTGTGATAAAAGTCGTAGCCTCCCTGCTGGATTCGTCGAGTAGAACAGCATGGTATCCATTCCAGGCGTCGAGGACCGTCTTACGAGTGCCTGCAGGGATGGATTGGGCCAAGTTGAATGGGCTCGGGGTGTGATGTGTCTCCCGAAGGCAGGCGTGGTTGAGTGCCTGCAGGTCAACTGTACGGCGGGGTTGTCCAGTTTTCTTGGTGACCACCACCATCCTAGAACACCAGGTAGTAGGGGTACCGATGGGGACAGGCTCAATAATGCCCAGTGCGACGTCCCTGTAGAGATCTGCTTTGACCTGGGCCTTCCAATGATGTGGTATAGGGGCAGGGGTGTGCACGGCACGTGGAGATGCGCCAGGCTTGATATGGATGTGCATGGGAGGGCCAGACATCGTGGGGAGTGGGCCGCTGGTGGTGTTAAATGCTGAAGATGCAAACTGTGACAAGAACCAGTCACGAAGGTCAGACAGGTGCAGGTCGTTAGGTGGGAAGGGGAGGGAAGTGGGCCGGTGTGGTGGAGGGGTCCTGGTCAAGGTGGGTGGTGGTTGGGCTGTGTGGGCGGCCATGCAGGGGGTAGGTGTGGGGAAGTCGGGAGGGATGATATGTAGTGCCCTACAAGCTGAAATGCTAATAAATAACGGTGACTGTGCCTGAATAATAAAAATATCATCAGAAGTAGTGTAGGGGGTGCCGGCAACGTCGGTGGCGGTAATGGTAGTCGGCATATAACCCAGGACCTGGAGAGTGTGACCCCCCACGGCCGTGATCCGTTGGTGTGTAGGCTGTAGGTGGTGGCGGTGGAGGCCCAGTGCCCGTAGTAATTGCAAACCAGCCACAGATACTTGGGCGCCCGTGTCAGGGTGGGCCGTGACACTGGTGGGGTGAGAGTGGGGCGACATGGCAGTAGAAATGGTAATGGGCAAGGAGGGGAGCCGGGCGGGTGGTGGTTTGTTAACAGCCTGTTTGATAGTACCAATGATAACAGCCGCGGATGAAGGTGAGGGCGTGGAGTGACAAACTGTGGAGTAATGGTTGAGTTTGTTGCATGACGGGCAGGTCTTGCCCCAAGCAGGGCATTTGGATGGGCGTTCGGCTCGAGAGTGTGTGGATAGGCCGCACCCACTGCACTGGGAAGAGGTGGATTTACAAACCTTGGCAAAGTGGTTAGGTTTATTACACGCCGTGCAGGTCTTGCCCCATGCAGGACACTTCGAAGATCGTTGGGCTTGTGAATGTGAAGATAGGCCACACCCGGAGCAACGTGTGGGAGATGAAGTGGGGCCGACGTGGGGAGGTGGTGGGGCGTGCGACGGGGGCTGAGTAGGTTGGGCGGGGGGCTGGATAGGGGCGGGGCGTGGGTAAGTACTCTTGAGACGCTGGTATGGTGATTTCACAGCATGTACCCCCGGTTGCATTGCCGTCTGATCGAGTGCCGCAGATTCGAACCCCACACAGTAGTTGATAACATCTTGTAAGGTAGGTAGGGTGCGGTCCTTAGTTAAAACATCTTGCTGAAGGGACGAATCACTAATCCCGATAGTCACTTGGTCCCGTATGTGTTCGTCAGAGACATCAGTGTGGCAACAGGGGCAGGTAAAGCCACAGTCCAAAGTGGCCTCCGTAATACGCGTGACGTAGTCCCGGATCTGTTCAGTAGGTTGTTGGAGAAGAGACCGGAAGTGGTGGCGAGCGGCTGCGCGGTTCCGTTGTCGGTGGACGAGTTGTGTGATGAGAGTTGCTAGGTCGATTTCTGGCAATGAGGAGAACGCCTGATTGTGAGCAAATATGGCGCTCTGAAGGGCAGGGTCGCACGTCTGGTAGAGCTCGATGGTAGCCTCATGAGGTGGTAGAAGGACGAGCCGCTTGTAGACCTCCCAATCAGCCCAGAATTTGCGTAGGGCGTGTCCGGCATGTGTAAAGCGGCCTGAGGCCGCGTAGGGGCAGCCCGGCGGGGCGGGGCGGGGCGTGGCTGGGCAGGGTAGGAAGGGACTTGAGGTGTTGGTGGGACTTGAGGTGGTGGTGGTATGATGACGTCATGCGCAGAAGGGCTGCGCCGTGAGGGTTGGTGCCAGCCGTACGATAGCCAGGGGGGGCATAATGGCCGCCGTAATACCGACCGTCGCTACCGACACCAGTGTGGGCCTGGCCGTCAGTTGGGGAGGGTGTGGGATGTTCGCTCTTGAGAGGGTGGGTAAAGGGATTGGTCATGTTCATATGTAATAAAGACATGTGGGGAGTAACTGGCATATGGTGGGGCACTGAGACATGGGTAGCTGGCATATGGTGGGGCACTGAGACATGGGGAGATGGCATATGGTGGGGCACTGAGACATGGGTAACTGGCATATGGTGGGGCACTGAGACATGGGGAGATGTATGAGGTGTGGGTGTCTGTGTAGAGGGATGAATAAGTGTATCACTGGTGGGGTGTGAGGCAAAGGATGGGTCAGCCTGGTGGGTAACATTACTGGCCTGGGGCTGATGTTGTAGAGGCTGGTGGGGCTGGAGATCCTGGCGGGGCGGTGGTGGAGCTGTCGCGGGGCGATGTTGTAGATCCTGGCGGGGCGGTGGTGGAGCTGTCGCAGGGCGATGTTGTAGTTGTAGATGCTGCTGGTCCTGGTGATGCTGTAGAAAGGTGGCAATACTCGATTGGAGGGCGTCGATCCTTTCATTCAAGTAGATGATGGATGGGTATGGAGACAGGGCATCGGGCAATGAAGGCTCGACCGGTTGGGAGGTAGATGTAGCCAGGTAGGGACCGCATGGCGGCAAGCCGGCTTCCACAGCAGCTGCAGCCTCAGCTAGGTAGTGCAGGTTCTCCATGTAGGTTCAGATACTGATATACACTGCGCCATATAATAAAGATGAATGAAGATATAACACCAGTACTCTTCAATCCTTTATTGGCTAGGGTTGAGTACAGGAGCGCCGAGACGCTGGTTGGTTATGTAAGAGTCTGGTGTGAACTGAAGGACTTGCTGCCTCCACAGGCCTGGGTGCCAGAGGCGCCCGCAAGTCTAAAGTGTCTGTGGTGCCATATGGTGTTGGACAATAGTGGTGTATACATTATTATTATACTAACCGTTTTGGTAAGATGATCCTCAGGGTATTAGAGTGTGAAGCCTATAATTGGGCTTTGTAATTAAATTGGGGTTGTGTGGGACAGGGATCTGCCTTGCTTAGGCCAATCGGCTTTCTGCAGACTCCCATTTTCTTATGTTCTTATGTTCTTAAACTAATCTTAAGGTGAGGTTTGACTTTTCTGGACTCCCTTCTCCCTCATGTTTATCCTTATTAGTTTGGCGATTTTAAGACTCTTTGTGCCATTTAGGTGGCTATTTTTTCCTGGCGAGCAATAGCGAGCCTAAAATGTAGTACCGTTACCGATACTGAAGGGGTTAAACCTGGAAATTGTATTTAGCTGATAATGCCTGGAAATAACATGATAAAGACACCGATTGTTTATAAATAGTTTCTAGTGGCATTAATATATTCTTTTCACTAAGGTAAATATATTTTGCCTAAAATATTGTGAGTATGAGTGCTTTAATCCTCTCAATATATAAGTTCCTTGGGAAGGACCTCCAACCAATATTAGGTTACAGCCTATCTCATTGAATCCTCTCTTCTGCCATATATCTTTTCTAAGCTTCATAAAATCGTCTAAATGTAGTTAAAATCAAATAAGAAAAGACGTCACCGGTACCGAAGGGGTTGATGCATAAGCTATCAGACCAGAGTTGCGGAAAACAGTTTGTGGATAATTAAGAGCTCGTGTGAATCCGATCATCAGAACACATTAATATACCGTTTCAGATAGGTAGGTCAGAAATCGTGAACCCTAACTTCTGTAACTCAAAAAGGTCTAGAGCAAATGGGCTGTTCATTTCCAAATATATTCCTTGGATGAACCTTCCTATAAATGGTAGAAATATTTACTAGATTTCTCAAGTCGTGTGTGAGTTAAAGTGTTTTGGCCCACTGTCTTGGAATAGGGTATAGGCTAAGAGAGAACCAGTAACTCTTATAGTCTGATGGGTCCTGCATAAATTGAACGAAATCGTCTGGACGTAGCTAGAATAATATTATGTTTGACATCATCATATCAAAATGGTTAAACATAATGATTGGAGGAGCAACGAGAGATATATAAAGAAACCTACATAATGTGTTGTTCCTCATACGTGTTTAGAACATTTATTGGAATATTATGATGTAGGGTAGACCAAAGTCTTAATATGTTTCTGGCTATACCTTGGGATACCTGATGCTATTAGTATTCAGCTTAGGAAGGATCACGAGATAAACCATGGAATATAATTTATGTATGTATATTATATACTCGGCCCAATCCCAACTAAATGAATATAATTTATGCATGTATATGTATGTACACATAATTGTATATACTCAGGCCCAATCCCCACTTTTCCTATTTTTTATTTTTTTATAGAGTAGGAAGAAATGTTAATTGCTCAGAAAATATCTAACGACTGTAGGCTAACTCCAAGAGGTCATAGTCAGTTGGGAAGAATCCTAGCACACAAATTAAAGTCTACAGTAAACTAAGAAAACTACGCCACTGATAAGTTAACATAATTAATTATTTTCACTCATTTCAGATCATTTATATACCGTATCCCTTTTCAACTTCAAGACGTCATACCTACGCCTTCTAATTGTATATATTTTATCAAAAGACGAAAGTTTAAAATCGGTTAAGTAAAGTTAGATGTGGACGAATCGAATCTGAAATTGAGTAAAGTGACTGAGCGAACTGAAGACAAGAGAAATGACTTATGAATGAAGTGACTAATATTCTAAGGTGAATAAAATGGTAGTCGGTATCTTACAACATAGCGAGAGTGATGATTATGTAGAACAATATGCTACGCCTTGTTGTCAAAATTATAAGCAATCACCCCCAAAAAATCTACTGTACCTGTAACATTTTTAATAGTACACTGAGTACACATCCCAATATTTCTGGCCAGAGTACTCCAAATATCCGTTTATGGTTTAATAGAATTTCTGCCATTAGACAAACATGGGTTCAACATCGAGGGTGTGGGGGCGGAGAGGTCATCCGTTATGAATTAAAAGTTATTAGATATATTATTAGGTACCGAAGGCAGGAAAATAACACTTTTCGTCAATATCTACCCATTCATTCTTGATTTTTTTATAAACACACACAGGGGAGGTATGGTGGAGTGGTCTTTCCACTGGACTTGGTAATCCAATGGACCCGGGCTCGAATCCCGATATATCAATGGGAAGATATTATTGGGATGGAATTTGGTCTGTTACTAGTATCAGTGCATTACCACAAAGCCCACCGAAACGCCAAATAAATACCCTCATTGTTCCCTGATTAAATAGCACTGTATGAATATTCCCATATTCAAAATATGCTACAGGGAGTCGATGCCTAGTGAGTTAATTGCTCAATAGGTGGAGTTCTGAGAGTGAGGGTCCGAGTCTAGGGGATGAGGCAGTGGAGCGAAGCAGCTTCAGAGATGGGGCTGCTTTGAGCCATGCGTGGGCAACTAAGCCCCATGCATCCTGCGAAGGCAAGATGGCAGGGGCTGGTTGCAGCTGAAAGTGCTTCACATGTCTCACTCCCTAGACTGGAACGAAACTTCACGGGCTTCACCGTTCAATGCATAACGGTTGACTGTACTGGTTCTCAGCCTATGCCCGAGAGGGAGTAGTTGGAATATAGAAACAAAAACATACACACACACAGAGGAGTGGAATGAATACCATGCGCTCCACGTTACGCAATTACCGCTGATCAAAATGTTAACCATGAGATTGAAGGGGTGAAGGGGTTATATTTGTCGTTCATGAGCGGTGTCTTAGCCAACCCTGTACGCCCAGACAGAGGGGTGGCGCCACATCTCTTGCGTAACCACACATTATGTAACATTTCTCTATAGCCACATACTTATATCAATTCTCGTGGCCTAAGAATTATGTTAAATCTGTTTGGTTCCCCCCACCTTAATCTGCGGAAGTTTATCAGAACACTGTACTCCGAGGTTAAACTTAGTGGTTCTAATCTGGTTTGGGGTGGCGAGAGAGAGAGAGAGAGAGAGAGAGAGAGAGAGAGAGCGAGAGGAAGAGGAAGAGGAAGAGGTTACATAATGTAGTACACAGTCTGATTCTATAGTTCTCCGGCGACATAGATGTGGAACTATATTTTACAGATAATGGACTTATCGAGATATTCCTCACTATTTCAGTCACCTATTTAACTGTTGCTTTTGGGTTGCGCTCGTAATTTATCAGTTTATGTATGGAAATGTACACGATTTTTCTTGAACATTGTTGCCAAATCTTTTATTCCGGGTGGACAGTCGTCACCAGAAGTTAGTGTGCTCCCTGGGGTTTCATACATGGAACGAAATACATAATGATACTAATAATAATTATAATAATAATAATTATGCTGATGACACAGCATTGGTGGCGGATTCTGATGAGAAACTGCAGCGGGTAGTCAAAGAGTTTGGTGTGGTTTGTGGAAGGAGGAAACTGAAGGTGAACGTCAATAAAAGTAAAGTAATGGTGTGTAATAGGGGAGAGCATAGGGTGAATCTAGATGTGAGGCTGGATGGGGAAATATTGGAACAAGTAGAGTGTTTTAAATATCTAGGAGGAACGATAAGCAGGAGTGGAGGTATGGAAGTGGAGGTAAAACAGAGAGTGTGTGAAGGAAGGAAGGTTTTCGGAGCAATGGGAAGTATGTGGAAGACGAGAAATCTCGGAGTGAAAGTAAAAAGTGCACTGTATCAAGGAATTGTTGTGCCAACAGTGATGTATGGGGCTGAGACATGGGCTCTGAAGAAAAAGGAGAAAAGAGGGCTGGATGTGATGGAGATGAGCTGCTTGAGGAGTATGTGTGGAGTTACTCGTAGAGACAGATTGAGGAATGAAGAGATACGTAGGAGAGTGGGGCAGCAGGAACATTTGTCAGCCAGAGTGGACAGAAGGGTGCTGAGCTGGTATGGTCATGTTGAACGAATGGGAGATGAAAGGCTTACAAAGAGAATATGTGAGTCAGGTACAAGGGGAGATAGAAGGGCAGGAAGACCCCCATTGAGATGGAGAGACTGTGTAAGAAAGGCTTTGGATGATAGAGGAATGACTATAGATCAGGCAGAGGAAGTGGTGGTGGACAGGAGTGAATGGAGAATGCTTGTGAATAGTTGAGTGAACACGTGGTCATTTGGAGTAAGGGGTCGGGCGCAAGTTCGACTAGATAATAGTCCATCAGGCGCCTGGCCCGGGGGGACGATTAATATGAAGGGTGTGCCTGGAAGTGTGGTGGGAGGGCTTGTGGCTTTGGCTCCGCTGCATGTCTGCCTGCCGAGATCGGAACCTCTCCGGGTGGTCAGGGGCTGGGGGAGTGCTGGAGCGACCTTGGTAACCCTGGTCTCTGGGTCTTCTCCTGGGTGACCTGGATGTGTGTGAGTTTGTGCTTTTTATCTGTGTTTATTTTTTGTTTTATGTTGTTTTTGTGTTTTCCCTGTTCTTGCTCTGTCTTGAGTCGGCTACCCCCAAAATGGGGATTGGGCCCAGAGCATATAGATAGATAGATAGAATAATAATTATAATAATAATTATAATGATAATAATAATAATTATTATTATAATGATAATAATAATAATAATTTATAATGATAATAATAATAATAATTTATAATGATAATAATAATAATTATTATTATAATGATAATAATAATTATTATTATTATAATGATAATAATAATAATTATTATTATAATGATAATAATAATAATTATAATAATAATTATAATGATGATAATAATAATTATTATAATGATAATAATAATTATTATAATGATAATAATTATTATTATAATGATAATAATTATTATTATAATGATAATAATTATTATTATAATGATAATAATTATTATTATAATGATAATGATGATAATAATTATTATTATAATAATAATATAATAATAATAATGATAATAATAATTATAATGATAATACTAATGATAATACTAATGATAATAATAATTATAATGATAATACTAATGATAATACTACTAATAATAATAATTATAATGATAATACTACTAATAATAATTATTATAATGATAATACTAATGATAATAATAATGATAATACTAATAATAATAATAATTATAATGATAATAATATATAATAATAATACAAATACTACTAATAATGTGAATTATGATGATGATGATAGTAATAATAATGATAAGTAAAAGTTTAGGTGTTACTAAGTAATTAACGTTCAAGAATAGTCCGTTGCTGCAGTACAATACAGTAGGCCTATATCGATGGTAAACAAAATTAATAGTTTTATAATATAAGTAACAGGTTTCAGGGAACTTTTGTAGCCGACTGTGCATGGCAGGAGGAGTTGATTATCGTTGTATTTATCAACCTATTATCTATTTTTCTATTTACCTACCGTACTTATCTATCTATTTATCTGTCAATTTTATATTTACCTTCTTATCTATCTATTTATTTACTTAATCTATATCGTAATTTTGTC
>JBAKBP010031786.1:0-24010 GCA_037953745.1 Lithodes maja
ACACTAAAGTGAATTGGTCTTGTATGGTGGAGACATAAACGGGATTTAGAGGCCTCTATAACTGGGCTATCTTAATACACGAGAGGTAGACATATAATAGAGCTAAAATCACCCTAAAAACTAAGATAATTAACATTGAATTGACAAAATAATATTTTCTCAAAAACTATTTCTGAGATTGGACACTAAGTGAATTGGTCTTGTATGGTGGAGACATAAAACGGGATTTAGAGCCTCTATAACTGGGCTATCTTAATACACGAGAGGTAGACATATAATAGAGCTAAAAACACCCTAAAAACTAAGATAATTAACATTGAATTGACAAAATAATATTTTCTCAAAAACTATTTTCTGAGATTGGACACTAAAGTGAATTGGTCTTGTATGGTGGAGACATAAAACGGGATTTAGAGCCTCTATAACTGGGCTATCTTAATACACGAGAGGTAGACATATAATAGAGCTAAAATCACCCTAAAAACTAAGATAATTAACATTGAATTGACAAAATAATATTTTCTCAAAAACTATTTTCTGAGATTGGACACTAAAGTGAATTGGTCTTGTATGGTGGAGACATAAAACGGGATTTAGAGCCTCTATAACTGGGCTATCTTAATACACGAGAGGTAGACATATAATAGAGCTAAAATCACCCTAAAAACTAAGATAATTAACATTGAATTGACAAAATAATATTTTCTCAAAAACTATTTTCTGAGATTGGACACTAAAGTGAATTGGTCTTGTATGGTGGAGACATAAAACGGGATTTAGAGCCTCTATAACTGGGCTATCTTAATACATGAGAGGTAGACATATAATACAGCTAAAATCACCTAAAAACTAAGATAATTAACATTGAATTGACAAAATAATATTTTCTCAAAAACTATTTTCTGAGATTGGACACTAAAGTGAATTGGTCTTGTATGGTGGAGACATAAAACGGGATTAGAGCCTCTATAACTGGGCTATCTTAATACATGAGAGGTAGACATATAATACAGCTAAAATCACCCTAAAAACTAAGATAATTAACATTGAATTGACAAAATAATAATTTCTCAAAAACTATTTTCTGAGATTGGACACTAAAGTGAATTGGTCTTGTATGGTGGAGACATAAAACGGGATTTAGAGCCTCTATAACTGGGCTATCTTAATACATGAGAGGTAGACATATAATACAGCTAAAATCACCCTAAAAACTAAGATAATTAACATTGAATTGACAAAATAATAATTTCTCAAAAACTATTTTCTGAGATTGGACACTAAAGTGAATTGGTCTTGTATGGTGGAGACACAAAACGGGATTTAGAGCCTCTATAACTGGGCTATCTTGTAGACATATAATACAGCTAAAATCACCCTAAAAACTAAGATAATTAACATTGAATTGACAAAATAATAATTTCTCAAAAACTATTTTCTGAGATTGGACACTAAAGTGAATTGGTCTTGTATGGTGGAGACACAAAACGGGATTTAGAGCCTCTATAACTGGGCTATCTTAATACATGAGAGGTAGACATATAATACAGCTAAAATCACCCTAAAAACTAAGATAATTAACATTGAATTGACAAAATAATAATTTCTCAAAAACTATTTTCTGAGATTGGACACTAAAGTGAATTGGTCTTGTATGGTGGAGACACAAAACGGGATTTAGAGCCTCTATAACTGGGCTATCTTAATACATGAGAGGTAGACATATAATACAGCTAAAATCACCCTAAAAACTAAGATAATTAACATTGAATTGACAAAATAATAATTTCTCAAAAACTATTTTCTGAGATTGGACACTAAAGTGAATTGGTCTTGTATGGTGGAGAGACACAAAACGGGATTTAGAGCCTCTATAACTGGGCTATCTTAATACATGAGAGGTAGACATATAATAGAGCTAAAATCACCCTAAAAACTAAGATAATTAACATTGAATTGACAAAATAATAATTTCTCAAAAACTATTTTCTGAGATTGGACACTAAAGTGAATTGGTCTTGTATGGTGGAGACACAAAACGGGATTTAGAGCCTCTATAACTGGGCTATCTTAATACATGAGAGGTAGACATATAATAGAGCTAAAATCACCCTAAAAACTAAGATAATTAACATTGAATTGACAAAATAATAATTTCTCAAAAACTATTTTCTGAGATTGGACACTAAAGTGAATTGGTCTTGTATGGTGGAGACACAAAACGGGATTTAGAGCCTCTATAACTGGGCTATCTTAATACACGAGAGGTAGACATATAATAGAGCTAAAATCACCCTAAAAACTAAGATAATTAACATTGAATTGACAAAATAATAATTTCTCAAAAACTATTTTCTGAGATTGGACACTAAAGTGATTTGGTCTTGTATGGTGGAGACATACAAACGGGATTTAGAGCCTCTATAACTGGGCTATCTTAATACACGAGAGGTAGACATATAATAGAGCTAAAATCACCCTAAAAACTAAGATAATTAACATTGAATTGACAAAATAATATTTTCTCAAAAACTATTTTCTGAGATTGGACACTAAAGTGATTTGGTCTTGTATGGTGGAGACATAAAAACGGGATTTAGAGCCTCTATAACTGGGCTATCTACATGAGAGGTAGACATATAATACAGCTAAAATCACCCTAAAAACTAAGATAATTAACATTGAATTGACAAAATCATATTTTCTCAAAAACTATTTTCTGAGATTGGACACTAAAGTGATTTGGTCTTGTATGGTGGAGACATAAAAACGGGATTTAGAGCCTCTATAAGTGGGCTATCTTAATACATGAGAGGTAGACATATAATAGAGCTAAAATCACCCTAAAAACTAGTCTAATTAACATTGAATTGACAAAATAATATTTTCTCAAAAACTATTTTCTGAGATTGGACACTAAAGTGATTTGGTCTTGTATGGTGGAGACATAAAAACGGGATTTAGAGCCTCTATAAGTGGGCTATCTTAATACATGAGAGGTAGACATATAATAGAGCTAAAATCACCCTAAAAACTAGTCTAATTAACATTGAATTGACAAAATAATATTTTCTCAAAAACTATTTTCTGAGATTGGACACTAAAGTGAATTGGTCTTGTATGGTGGAGACATAAAAATGGGATTTAGAGCCTCTATAAGTGGGCTATCTTAATACATGAGAGGTAGACATATAATAGAGCTAAAATCACCCTAAAAACTAGTCTAATTAACATTGAATTGACAAAATAATATTTTCTCAAAAACTATTTTCTGAGATTGGACACTAAAGTGAATTGGTCTTGTATGGTGGAGACATAAAACGGGATTTAGAGCCTCTATAACTGGGCTATCTACACGAGAGGTAGACATATAAATAGAGCTAAAATCACCCTAAAAACTAGTCTAATTAACATTGAATTGACAAAATAATATTTTCTCAAAAACTATTTTCTGAGATTGGACACTAAAGTGAATTGGTCTTGTATGGTGGAGACATAAAACGGGATTTAGAGCCTCTATAACTGGGCTATCTACACGAGAGGTAGACATATAATAGAGCTAAAATCACCCTAAAAACTAGTCTAATTAACATTGAATTGACAAAATAATATTTTCTCAAAAACTATTTTCTGAGATTGGACACTAAAGTGAATTGGTCTTGTATGGTGGAGACATAAAACGGGATTTAGAGCCTCTATAACTGGGCTATCTACACGAGAGGTAGACATATAATAGAGCTAAAATCACCCCTAAAAACTAGTCTAATTAACATTGAATTGACAAAATAATATTTTCTCAAAAACTATTTTCTGAGATTGGACACTAAAGTGAATTGGTCTTGTATGGTGGAGACATAAAACGGGATTTAGAGCCTCTATAACTGGGCTATCTACACGAGAGGTAGACATATAATACAGCTAAAATCACCCTAAAAACTAAGATAATTAACATTGAATTGACAAAATAATATTTTCTCAAAAACTATTTTCTGAGATTGGACACTAATGTGAATTGGTCTTGTATGGTGGAGACATAAAACGGGATTTAGAGCCTCTATAACTGGGCTATCTACACGAGAGGTAGACATATAATACAGCTAAAATCACCCTAAAAACTAGTCTAATTAACATTGAATTGACAAAATAATATTTTCTCAAAAACTATTTTCTGAGATTGGACACTAAAGTGAATTGGTCTTGTATGGTGGAGACATAAAACGGGATTTAGAGCCTCTATAACTGGGCTATCTACACGAGAGGTAGACATATAATACAGCTAAAATCACCCTAAAAACTAGTCTAATTAACATTGAATTGACAAAATAATATTTTCTCAAAAACTATTTTCTGAGATTGGACACTAAAGTGAATTGGTCTTGTATGGTGGAGACATAAAACGGGATTTAGAGCCTCTATAACTGGGCTATCTACATGAGAGGTAGACATATAATACAGCTAAAATCACCCTAAAAACTAGTCTAATTAACATTGAATTGACAAAATAATAATTTCTCAAAAACTATTTTCTGAGATTGGACACTAAAGTGAATTGGTCTTGTATGGTGGAGACACAAAACGGGATTTAGAGCCTCTATAACTGGGCTATCTACATGAGAGGTAGACATATAATACAGCTAAAATCACCCTAAAAACTAAGATAATTAACATTGAATTGACAAAATAATAATTTCTCAAAAACTATTTTCTGAGATTGGACACTAAAGTGAATTGGTCTTGTATGGTGGAGACACAAAACGGGATTTAGAGCCTCTATAACTGGGCTATCTTAATACATGAGAGGTAGACATATAATACAGCTAAAATCACCCTAAAAACTAAGATAATTAACATTGAATTGACAACATAATAATTTCTCAAAAACTATTTTCTGAGATTGGGACACTAAAGTGAATTGGTCTTGTATGGTGGAGACACAAAACGGGATTTAGAGCCTCTATAACTGGGCTATCTTAATACATGAGAGGTAGACATATAATACAGCTAAAATCACCCTAAAAACTAAGATAATTAACATTGAATTGACAAAATAATAATTTCTCAAAAACTATTTCTGAGATTGGACACTAAAGTGAATTGGTCTTGTATGGTGGAGACACAAAACGGGATTTAGAGCCTCTATAACTGGGCTATCTTAATACATGAGAGGTAGACATATAATAGAGCTAAAATCACCCTAAAAACTAAGATAATTAACATTGAATTGACAAAATAATAATTTCTCAAAAACTATTTTCTGAGATTGGACACTAAAGTGAATTGGTCTTGTATGGTGGAGACACAAAACGGGATTTAGAGCCTCTATAACTGGGCTATCTTAATACATGAGAGGTAGACATATAATAGAGCTAAAATCACCCTAAAAACTAAGATAATTAACATTGAATTGACAAAATAATAATTTCTCAAAAACTATTTTCTGAGATTGGACACTAAAGTGAATTGGTCTTGTATGGTGGAGACATAAAACGGGATTTAGAGCCTCTATAACTGGGCTATCTTAATACATGAGAGGTAGACATATAATAGAGCTAAAATCACCCTAAAAACTAAGATAATTAACATTGAATTGACAAAATAATATTTTCTCAAAAACTATTTTCTGAGATTGGACACTAAAGTGAATTGGTCTTGTATGGTGGAGACATAAAACGGGATTTAGAGCCTCTATAACTGGGCTATCTTAATACATGAGAGGTAGACATATAATAGAGCTAAAATCACCCTAAAAACTAGTCTAATTAACATTGAATTGACAAAATAATATTTTCTCAAAAACTATTTTCTGAGATTGGACCACTAAAGTGAATTGGTCTTGTATGGTGGAGACATAAAACGGGATTTAGAGCCTCTATAACTGGGCTATCTACATGAGAGGTAGACATAAAATAGAGCTAAAATCACCCTAAAAACTAGTCTAATTAACATTGAATTGACAAAATAATATTTTCTCAAAAACTATTTTCTGAGATTGGACACTAAAGTGAATTGGTCTTGTATGGTGGAGACATAAAACGGGATTTAGAGCCTCTATAACTGGGCTATCTTAATACATGAGAGGTAGACATAACATAGAGCTAAAATCACCCTAAAAACTAAGATAATTAACATTGAATTGACAAAATAATATTTTCTCAAAAACTATTTTCTGAGATTGGACACTAAAGTGAATTGGTCTTGTATGGTGGGAGACATAAAACGGGATTAGAGCCTCTATAACTGGGCTATCTACACGAGAGGTAGACATATAATAGAGCTAAAATCACCCTAAAAACTAGTCTAATTAACATTGAATTGACAAAATAATATTTTCTCAAAAACTATTTTCTGAGATTGGACACTAAAGTGAATTGGTCTTGTATGGTGGAGACATAAAACGGGATTTAGAGCCTCTATAACTGGGCTATCTACACGAGAGGTAGACATATAATAGAGCTAAAATCACCCTAAAAACTAGTCTAATTAACATTGAATTGACAAAATAATATTTTCCTCAAAAACTATTTTCTGAGATTGGACACTAAAGTGATTTGGTCTTGTATGGTGGAGACATAAAAACGTGATTTAGAGCCTCTATAAGTGGGCTATCTACACGAGAGGTAGACATATAATAGAGCTAAAATCACCCTAAAAACTAGTCTAATTAACATTGAATTGACACAAAATAATATTTTCTCAAAAACTATTTTCTGAGATTGGACACTAAAGTGAATTGGTCTTGTATGGTGGAGACATAAAACGGGATTTAGAGCCTCTATAACTGGGCTATCTACACGAGAGGTAGACATATAATAGAGCTAAAATCACCCTAAAAACTAGTCTAATTAACATTGAATTGACAAAATAATATTTTCTCAAAAACTATTTTCTGAGATTGGACACTAAAGTGAATTGGTCTTGTATGGTGGAGACATAAAACGGGATTTAGAGCCTCTATAACTGGGCTATCTACACGAGAGGTAGACATATAATAGAGCTAAAATCACCCTAAAAAACTAGTCTAATTAACATTGAATTGACAAAATAATATTTTCTCAAAAACTATTTTCTGAGATTGGACACTAAAGTGAATTGGTCTTGTATGGTGGAGACATAAAACGGGATTTAGAGCCTCTATAACTGGGCTATCTACACGAGAGGTAGACATATAATAGAGCTAAAATCACCCTAAAAACTAGTCTAATTAACATTGAATTGACAAAATAATAATTTCTCAAAAACTATTTTCTGAGATTGGACACTAAAGTGAATTGGTCTTGTATGGTGGAGACATAAAACGGGATTTAGAGCCTCTATAACTGGGCTATCTACACGAGAGGTAGACATATAATAGAGCTAAAATCACCCTACAAAACTAGTCTAATTAACATTGAATTGACAAAAATAATAATTTCTCAAAAACTATTTTCTGAGATTGGACACTAAAGTGAATTGGTCTTGTATGGTGGAGACATAAAACGGGATTTAGAGCCTCTATAACTGGGCTATCTACACGAGAGGTAGACATATAATAGAGCTAAAAATCACCCTAAAAACTAGTCTAATTAACATTGAATTGACAAAATAATAATTTCTCAAAAACTATTTTCTGAGATTGGACACTAAAGTGAATTGGTCTTGTATGGTGGAGACATAAAACGGGATTTAGAGCCTCTATAACTGGGCTATCTACACGAGAGGTAGACATATAATAGAGCTAAAATCACCCTAAAAAACTAGTCTAATTAACATTGAATTGACAAAATAATAATTTCTCAAAAACTATTTTCTGAGATTGGACACTAAAGTGAATTGGTCTTGTATGGTGGAGACATATAACGGGATTTAGAGCCTCTATAACTGGGCTATCTACACGAGAGGTAGACATATAATAGAGCTAAAATCACCCTAAAAACTAGTCTAATTAACATTGAATTGACAAAATAATAATTTCTCAAAAACTATTTCTGAGATTGGACACTAAAGTGAATTGGTCTTGTATGGTGGAGACATAAAACGGGATTTAGAGCCTCTATAACTGGGCTATCTACACGAGAGGTAGACAATATAATAGAGCTAAAATCACCCTAAAAACTAAGATAATTAACATTGAATTGACAAAATAATATTTTCTCAAAAACTATTTTCTGAGATTGGACACTAAAGTGAATTGGCCTTGTATGGTGGAGACATAAAACGGGATTTAGAGCCTCTATAACTGGGCTATCTACACGAGAGGTAGACATATAATAGAGCTAAAATCACCCTAAAAACTAGTCTAATTAACATTGAATTGACAAAATAATATTTCTCAAAAACTATTTTCTGAGATTGGACACTAAAGTGAATTGGTCTTGTATGGTGGAGACATAAAACGGGATTTAGAGCCTCTATAACTGGGCTATCTTAATACATGAGAGGTAGACATATAATACAGCTAAAATCACCCTAAAAACTAGTCTAATTAACATTGAATTGACAAAATAATATTTTCTCAAAAACTATTTTCTGAGATTGGACACTAAAGTGAATTGGTCTTGTATGGTGGAGACATAAAACGGGATTTAGAGCCTCTATAACTGGGCTTTCTTAATACATGAGAGGTAGACATATAATACAGCTAAAATCACCCTAAAAACTAGTCTAATTAACATTGAATTGACAAAATAATATTTTCTCAAAAACTATTTTCTGAGATTGGACACTAAAGTGAATTGGTCTTGCATGGTGGAGACATAAAACGGGATTTAGAGCCTCTATAACTGGGCTATCTTAATACATGAGAGGTAGACATATAATAGAGCTAAAATCACCCTAAAAACTAGTCTAATTAACATTGAATTGACAAAATAATATTTTCTCAAAAACTATTTTCTGAGATTTGGACACTAAAGTGAATTGGTCTTGCATGGTGGAGACATAAAACGGGATTTAGAGCCTCTATAACTGGGCTATCTTAATACATGAGAGGTAGACATATAATAGAGCTAAAATCACCCTAAAAACTAGTCTAATTAACATTGAATTGACAAAATAATATTTTCTCAAAACTATTTTCTGAGATTGGACACTAAAGTGAATTGGTCTTGCTTGGTGGAGACATAAAAACGGGATTTAGAGCCTCTATAACTGGGCTATCTTAATACATGAGAGGTAGACATATAATACATCTAAAATCACTCTAAAAACTAGTCTAATTAACATTGAATTGACAAAATAATATTTTCTCAAAACTATTTTCTGAGATTGGACACTAAAGTGAATTGGTCTTGCATGGTGGAGACATAAAACGGGATTTAGAGCCTCTATAACTGGGCTATCTTAATACACGAGAGGTAGACATATAATAGAGCTAAAATCACCCTAAAAACTAAGATAATTAACATTGAATTGACAAAATAATATTTTCTCAAAAACTATTTTCTGAGATTGGACACTAAAGTGAATTGGTCTTGTATGGTGGAGACATAAAACGGGATTTAGAGCCTCTATAACTGGGCCTATCTACACGAGAGGTAGACATATAATAGAGCTAAAATCACCCTAAAAAACTAAGATAATTAACATTGAATTGACAAAATAATATTTTCTCAAAAACTATTTTCTGAGATTGGACACTAAAGTGAATTGGTCTTGTATGGTGGAGACATAAAACGGGATTTAGAGCCTCTATAACTGGGCTATCTACACGAGAGGTAGACATATAATAGAGCTAAAATCACCCTAAAAACTAAGATAATTAACATTGAATTGACAAAATAATATTTTCTCAAAAACTATTTTCTGAGATTGGACACTAAAGTGAATTGGTCTTGTATGGTGGAGACATAAAACGGGATTTAGAGCCTCTATAACTGGGCTATCTTAATACACGAGAGGTAGACATATAATAGAGCTAAAATCACCCTAAAAACTAAGATAATTAACATTGAATTGACAAAATAATATTTTCTCAAAAACTATTTTCTGAGATTGGACACTAAAGTGAATTGGTCTTGTATGGTGGAGACATAAAACGGGATTTAGAGCCTCTATAACTGGGCTATCTTAATACATGAGAGGTAGACATATAATAGAGCTAAAATCACCCTAAAAACTAGTCTAATTAACATTGAATTGACAAAATAATAATTTCTCAAAAACTATTTTCTGAGATTGGACACTAAAGTGAATTGGTATTGTATGGTGGAGACATAAAACGGGATTTAGAGCCTCTATAACTGGGCTATCTTAATACATGAGAGGTAGACATATAATACAGCTAAAATCACCCTAAAAACTAAGATAATTAACATTGAATTGACAAAATAATATTTTCTCAAAAACTATTTTCTGAGATTGGACACTAAAGTGAATTGGTCTTGTATGGTGGAGACATAAAACGGGATTTAGAGCCTCTATAACTGGGCTATCTTAATACATGAGAGGTAGACATATAATACAGCTAAAATCACCCTAAAAACTAAGATAATTAACATTGAATTGACAAAATAATAATTTCTCAAAAACTATTTTCTGAGATTGGACACTAAAGTGAATTGGTCTTGTATGGTGGAGACACAAAACGGGATTTAGAGCCTCTATAACTGGGCTATCTTAATACATGAGAGGTAGACATATAATACAGCTAAAATCACCCTAAAAACTAAGATAATTAACATTGAATTGACAAAATAATAATTTCTCAAAAACTATTTTCTGAGATTGGACACTAAAGTGAATTGGTCTTGTATGGTGGAGACACAAAACAGGATTTAGAGCCTCTATAACTGGGCTATCTTAATACATGAGAGGTAGACATATAATACAGCTAAAATCACCCTAAAAACTAAGATAATTAACATTGAATTGACAAAATAATAATTTCTCAAAAACTATTTTCTGAGATTGGACACTAAAGTGAATTGGTCTTGTATGGTGGAGACACAAAACGGGATTTAGAGCCTCTATAACTGGGCTATCTTAATACATGAGAGGTAGACATATAATACAGCTAAAATCACCCTAAAAACTAAGATAATTAACATTGAATTGACAAAATAATAATTTCTCAAAAACTATTTTCTGAGATTGGACACTAAAGTGAATTGGTCTTGTATGGTGGAGACACAAAACGGGATTTAGAGCCTCTATAACTGGGCTATCTTAATACATGAGAGGTAGACATATAATAGAGCTAAAATCACCCTAAAAACTAAGATAATTAACATTGAATTGACAAAATAATAATTTCTCAAAAACTATTTTCTGAGATTGGACACTAAAGTGAATTGGTCTTGTATGGTGGAGACACAAAACGGGATTTAGAGCCTCTATAACTGGGCTATCTTAATACATGAGAGGTAGACATATAATAGAGCTAAAATCACCCTAAAAACTAAGATAATTAACATTGAATTGACAAAATAATAATTTCTCAAAAACTATTTTCTGAGATTGGACACTAAAGTGAATTGGTCTTGTATGGTGGAGACACAAAACGGGATTTAGAGCCTCTATAACTGGGCTATCTTAATACACGAGAGGTAGACATATAATAGAGCTAAAATCACCCTAAAAACTAAGATAATTAACATTGAATTGACAAAATAATAATTTCTCAAAAACTATTTTCTGAGATTGGACACTAAAGTGATTTGGTCTTGTATGGTGGAGACATACAACGGGATTTAGAGCCTCTATAACTGGGCTATCTTAATACACGAGAGGTAGACATATAATAGAGCTAAAATCACCCTAAAAACTAAGATAATTAACATTGAATTGACAAAATAATATTTTCTCAAAAACTATTTTCTGAGATTGGACACTAAAGTGATTTGGTCTTGTATGGTGGAGACATAAAAACGGGATTTAGAGCCTCTATAAGTGGGCTATCTTAATACATGAGAGGTAGACATATAATAGAGCTAAAATCACCCTAAAAACTAGTCTAATTAACATTGAATTGACAAAATAATATTTTCTCAAAAACTATTTTCTGAGATTGGACACTAAAGTGAATTGGTCTTGTATGGTGGAGACATAAAAACGGGATTTAGAGCCTCTATAAGTGGGCTATCTTAATACATGAGAGGTAGACATATAATAGAGCTAAAATCACCCTAAAAACTAGTCTAATTAACATTGAATTGACAAAATAATATTTTCTCAAAAACTATTTTCTGAGATTGGACACTAAAGTGAATTGGTCTTGTATGGTGGAGACATAAAACGGGATTTAGAGCCTCTATAACTGGGCTATCTACACGAGAGGTAGACATATAATAGAGCTAAAATCACCCTAAAAACTAGTCTAATTAACATTGAATTGACAAAATAATATTTTCTCAAAAACTATTTTCTGAGATTGGACACTAAAGTGAATTGGTCTTGTATGGTGGAGACATAAAACGGGATTTAGAGCCTCTATAACTGGGCTATCTACACGAGAGGTAGACATATAATAGAGCTAAAATCACCCTAAAAACTAGTCTAATTAACATTGAATTGACAAAATAATATTTTCTCAAAAACTATTTTCTGAGATTGGACACTAAAGTGAATTGGTCTTGTATGGTGGAGACATAAAACGGGATTTAGAGCCTCTATAACTGGGCTATCTACACGAGAGGTAGACATATAATAGAGCTAAAATCACCCTAAAAACTAGTCTAATTAACATTGAATTGACAAAATAATATTTTCTCAAAAACTATTTTCTGAGATTGGACACTAAAGTGAATTGGTCTTGTATGGTGGAGACATAAAACGGGATTTAGAGCCTCTATAACTGGGCTATCTACACGAGAGGTAGACATATAATACAGCTAAAATCACCCTAAAAACTAAGATAATTAACATTGAATTGACAAAATAATATTTTCTCAAAAACTATTTTCTGAGATTGGACACTAAAGTGAATTGGTCTTGTATGGTGGAGACATAAAACGGGATTTAGAGCCTCTATAACTGGGCTATCTACACGAGAGGTAGACATATAATAGAGCTAAAATCACCCTAAAAACTAGTCTAATTAACATTGAATTGACAAAATAATATTTTCTCAAAAACTATTTTCTGAGATTGGACACTAAAGTGAATTGGTCTTGTATGGTGGAGACATAAAACGGGATTTAGAGCCTCTATAACTGGGCTATCTACACGAGAGGTAGACATATAATACAGCTAAAATCACCCTAAAAACTAGTCTAATTAACATTGAATTGACAAAATAATATTTTCTCAAAAACTATTTTCTGAGATTGGACACTAAAGTGAATTGGTCTTGTATGGTGGAGACATAAAACGGGATTTAGAGCCTCTATAACTGGGCTATCTACATGAGAGGTAGACATATAATACAGCTAAAATCACCCTAAAAACTAGTCTAATTAACATTGAATTGACAAAATAATAATTTCTCAAAAACTATTTTCTGAGATTGGACACTAAAGTGAATTGGTCTTGTATGGTGGAGACACAAAACGGGATTTAGAGCCTCTATAACTGGGCTATCTACATGAGAGGTAGACATGTAATACAGCTAAAATCACCCTAAAAACTAAGATAATTAACATTGAATTGACAAAATAATATTTTCTCAAAAACTATTTTCTGAGATTGGACACTAAAGTGAATTGGTCTTGTATGGTGGAGACACAAAACGGGATTTAGAGCCTCTATAACTGGGCTATCTTAATACATGAGAGGTAGACATATAATACAGCTAAAATCACCCTAAAAACTAAGATAATTAACATTGAATTGACAAAATAATAATTTCTCAAAAACTATGTTCTGAGATTGGACACTAAAGTGAATTGGTCTTGTATGGTGGAGACACAAAACGGGATTTAGAGCCTCTATAACTGGGCTATCTTAATACATGAGAGGTAGACATATAATACAGCTAAAATCACCCTAAAAACTAAGATAATTAACATTGAATTGACAAAATAATAATTTCTCAAAAACTATTTTCTGAGATTGGACACTAAAGTGAATTGGTCTTGTATGGTGGAGACACAAAACGGGATTTAGAGCCTCTATAACTGGGCTATCTTAATACATGAGAGGTAGACATATAATAGAGCTAAAATCACCCTAAAAACTAAGATAATTAACATTGAATTGACAAAATAATAATTTCTCAAAAACTATTTTCTGAGATTGGACACTAAAGTGAATTGGTCTTGTATGGTGGAGACACAAAACGGGATTTAGAGCCTCTATAACTGGGCTATCTTAATACATGAGAGGTAGACATATAATAGAGCTAAAATCACCCTAAAAACTAAGATAATTAACATTGAATTGACAAAATAATAATTTCTCAAAAACTATTTTCTGAGATTGGACACTAAAGTGAATTGGTCTTGTATGGTGGAGACATAAAACGGGATTTAGAGCCTCTATAACTGGGCTATCTTAATACATGAGAGGTAGACATATAATAGAGCTAAAATCACCCTAAAAACTAAGATAATTAACATTGAATTGACAAAATAATATTTTCTCAAAAACTATTTTCTGAGATTGGACACTAAAGTGAATTGGTCTTGTATGGTGGAGACATAAAACGGGATTTAGAGCCTCTATAACTGGGCTATCTTAATACATGAGAGGTAGACATATAATAGAGCTAAAATCACCCTAAAAACTAGTCTAATTAACATTGAATTGACAAAATAATATTTTCTCAAAAACTATTTTCTGAGATTGGACACTAAAGTGAATTGGTCTTGTATGGTGGAGACATAAAACGGGATTTAGAGCCTCTATAACTGGGCTATCTACATGAGAGGTAGACATAAAATAGAGCTAAAATCACCCTAAAAACTAGTCTAATTAACATTGAATTGACAAAATAATATTTTCTCAAAAACTATTTTCTGAGATTGGACACTAAAGTGAATTGGTCTTGTATGGTGGAGACATAAAACGGGATTTAGAGCCTCTATAACTGGGCTATCTTAATACATGAGAGGTAGACATAACATAGAGCTAAAATCACCCTAAAAACTAAGATAATTAACATTGAATTGACAAAATAATATTTTCTCAAAAACTATTTTCTGAGATTGGACACTAAAGTGAATTGGTCTTGTATGGTGGAGACATAAAACGGGATTTAGAGCCTCTATAACTGGGCTATCTACACGAGAGGTAGACATATAATAGAGCTAAAATCACCCTAAAAACTAGTCTAATTAACATTGAATTGACAAAATAATATTTTCTCAAAAACTATTTTCTGAGATTGGACACTACAGTGAATTGGTCTTGTATGGTGGAGACATAAAACGGGATTTAGAGCCTCTATAACTGGGCTATCTACACGAGAGGTAGACATATAATAGAGCTAAAATCACCCTAAAAACTAGTCTAATTAACATTGAATTGACAAAATAATATTTTCTCAAAAACTATTTTCTGAGATTGGACACTAAAGTGATTTGGTCTTGTATGGTGGAGACATAAAAACGTGATTTAGAGCCTCTATAAGTGGGCTATCTACACGAGAGGTAGACATATAATAGAGCTAAAATCACCCTAAAAACTAGTCTAATTAACATTGAATTGACAAAATAATATTTTCTCAAAAACTATTTTCTGAGATTGGACACTAAAGTGAATTGGTCTTGTATGGTGGAGACATAAAACGGGATTTAGAGCCTCTATAACTGGGCTATCTACACGAGAGGTAGACATATAATAGAGCTAAAATCACCCTAAAAACTAGTCTAATTAACATTGAATTGACAAAATAATATTTTCTCAAAAACTATTTTCTGAGATTGGACACTAAAGTGAATTGGTCTTGTATGGTGGAGACATAAAACGGGATTTAGAGCCTCTATAACTGGGCTATCTACACGAGAGGTAGACATATAATAGAGCTAAAATCACCCTAAAAACTAGTCTAATTAACATTGAATTGACAAAATAATATTTTCTCAAAAACTATTTTCTGAGATTGGACACTAAAGTGAATTGGTCTTGTATGGTGGAGACATAAAACGGGATTTAGAGCCTCTATAACTGGGCTATCTACACGAGAGGTAGACATATAATAGAGCTAAAATCACCCTAAAAACTAGTCTAATTAACATTGAATTGACAAAATAATAATTTCTCAAAAACTATTTTCTGAGATTGGACACTAAAGTGAATTGGTCTTGTATGGTGGAGACATAAAACGGGATTTAGAGCCTCTATAACTGGGCTATCTACACGAGAGGTAGACATATAATAGAGCTAAAATCACCCTAAAAACTAGTCTAATTAACATTGAATTGACAAAATAATAATTTCTCAAAAACTATTTTCTGAGATTGGACACTAAAGTGAATTGGTCTTGTATGGTGGAGACATAAAACGGGATTTAGAGCCTCTATAACTGGGCTATCTACACGAGAGGTAGACATATAATAGAGCTAAAATCACCCTAAAAACTAGTCTAATTAACATTGAATTGACAAAATAATAATTTCTCAAAAACTATTTTCTGAGATTGGACACTAAAGTGAATTGGTCTTGTATGGTGGAGACATAAAACGGGATTTAGAGCCTCTATAACTGGGCTATCTACACGAGAGGTAGACATATAATAGAGCTAAAATCACCCTAAAAACTAGTCTAATTAACATTGAATTGACAAAATAATAATTTCTCAAAAACTATTTTCTGAGATTGGACACTAAAGTGAATTGGTCTTGTATGGTGGAGACATAAAACGGGATTTAGAGCCTCTATAACTGGGCTATCTACACGAGAGGTAGACATATAATAGAGCTGAAATCACCCTAAAAACTAGTCTAATTAACATTGAATTGACAAAATAATAATTTCTCAAAAACTATTTTCTGAGATTGGACACTAAAGTGAATTGGTCTTGTATGGTGGAGACATAAAACGGGATTTAGAGCCTCTATAACTGGGCTATCTACACGAGAGGTAGACATATAATAGAGCTAAAATCACCCTAAAAACTAAGATAATTAACATTGAATTGACAAAATAATATTTTCTCAAAAACTATTTTCTGAGATTGGACACTAAAGTGAATTGGCCTTGTATGGTGGAGACATAAAACGGGATTTAGAGCCTCTATAACTGGGCTATCTACACGAGAGGTAGACATATAATAGAGCTAAAATCACCCTAAAAACTAGTCTAATTAACATTGAATTGACAAAATAATATTTTCTCAAAAACTATTTTCTGAGATTGGACACTAAAGTGAATTGGTCTTGTATGGTGGAGACATAAAACGGGATTTAGAGCCTCTATAACTGGGCTATCTTAATACATGAGAGGTAGACATATAATACAGCTAAAATCACCCTAAAAACTAGTCTAATTAACATTGAATTGACAAAATAATATTTTCTCAAAAACTATTTTCTGAGATTGGACACTAAAGTGAATTGGTCTTGTATGGTGGAGACATAAAACGGGATTTAGAGCCTCTATAACTGGGCTATCTTAATACATGAGAGGTAGACATATAATACAGCTAAAATCACCCTAAAAACTAGTCTAATTAACATTGAATTGACAAAATAATATTTTCTCAAAAACTATTTTCTGAGATTGGACACTAAAGTGAATTGGTCTTGTATGGTGGAGACATAAAACGGGATTTAGAGCCTCTATAACTGGGCTATCTTAATACATGAGAGGTAGACATATAATAGAGCTAAAATCACCCTAAAAACTAAGATAATTAACATTGAATTGACAAAATAATATTTTCTCAAAAACTATTTTCTGAGATTGGACACTAAAGTGAATTGGTCTTGCATGGTGGAGACACAAAACGGGATTTAGAGCCTCTATAACTGGGCTATCTTAATACATGAGAGGTAGACATATAATAGAGCTAAAATCACCCTAAAAACTAAGATAATTAACATTGAATTGACAAAATAATAATTTCTCAAAAACTATTTTCTGAGATTGGACACTAAAGTGAATTGGTCTTGTATGTGGAGACACAAAACGGGATTTAGAGCCTCTATAACTGGGCTATCTTAATACATGAGAGGTAGACATATAATAGAGCTAAAATCACCCTAAAAACTAAGATAATTAACATTGAATTGACAAAATAATATTTTCTCAAAAACTATTTTCTGAGATTGGACACTAAAGTGAATTGGTCTTGTATGGTGGAGACATAAAACGGGATTTAGAGCCTCTATAACTGGGCTATCTTAATACATGAGAGGTAGACATATAATACAGCTAAAATCACCCTAAAAACTAGTCTAATTAACATTGAATTGACAAAATAATATTTTCTCAAAAACTATTTTCTGAGATTGGACACTAAAGTGAATTGGTCTTGTATGGTGGAGACATAAAACGGGATTTAGAGCCTCTATAACTGGGCTTTCTTAATACATGAGAGGTAGACATATAATACAGCTAAAATCACCCTAAAAACTAGTCTAATTAACATTGAATTGACAAAATAATATTTTCTCAAAAACTATTTTCTGAGATTGGACACTAAAGTGAATTGGTCTTGCATGGTGGAGACATAAAACGGGATTTAGAGCCTCTATAACTGGGCTATCTTAATACATGAGAGGTAGACATATAATAGAGCTAAAATCACCCTAAAAACTAGTCTAATTAACATTGAATTGACAAAATAATATTTTCTCAAAAACTATTTTCTGAGATTGGACACTAAAGTGAATTGGTCTTGCATGGTGGAGACATAAAACGGGATTTAGAGCCTCTATAACTGGGCTATCTTAATACATGAGAGGTAGACATATAATAGAGCTAAAATCACCCTAAAAACTAGTCTAATTAACATTGAATTGACAAAATAATATTTTCTCAAAAACTATTTTCTGAGATTGGACACTAAAGTGAATTGGTCTTGCTTGGTGGAGACATAAAAACGGGATTTAGAGCCTCTATAACTGGGCTATCTTAATACATGAGAGGTAGACATATAATACATCTAAAATCACTCTAAAAACTAGTCTAATTAACATTGAATTGACAAAATAATATTTTCTCAAAAACTATTTTCTGAGATTGGACACTAAAGTGAATTGGTCTTGCATGGTGGAGACATAAAACGGGATTTAGAGCCTCTATAACTGGGCTATCTTAATACACGAGAGGTAGACATATAATAGAGCTAAAATCACCCTAAAAACTAAGATAATTAACATTGAATTGACAAAATAATATTTTCTCAAAAACTATTTTCTGAGATTGGACACTAAAGTGAATTGGTCTTGTATGGTGGAGACATAAAACGGGATTTAGAGCCTCTATAACTGGGCTATCTACACGAGAGGTAGACATATAATAGAGCTAAAATCACCCTAAAAACTAAGATAATTAACATTGAATTGACAAAATAATATTTTCTCAAAAACTATTTTCTGAGATTGGACACTAAAGTGAATTGGTCTTGTATGGTGGAGACATAAAACGGGATTTAGAGCCTCTATACTATAACTGGGCTATCTTAATACACGAGAGGTAGACATATAATAGAGCTAAAATCACCCTAAAAACTAAGATAATTAACATTGAATTGACAAAATAATATTTTCTCAAAAACTATTTTCTGAGATTGGACACTAAAGTGAATTGGTCTTGTATGGTGGAGACAATCTGACTATGAGTATCTATAACTGGGCTATCTTAATACACGAGAGGTAGACATATAATAGAGCTAAAATCACCCTAAAAACTAAGATAATTAACATTGAATTGACAAAATAATATTTTCTCAAAAACTATTTTCTGAGATTGGACACTAAAGTGAATTGGTCTTGTATGGTGGAGACATAAAACGGGATTTAGAGCCTCTATAACTGGGCTATCTTAATACATGAGAGGTAGACATATAATAGAGCTAAAATCACCCTAAAAACTAGTCTAATTAACATTGAATTGACAAAATAATAATTTCTCAAAAACTATTTTCTGAGATTGGACACTAAAGTGAATTGGTATTGTATGGTGGAGACATAAAACGGGATTTAGAGCCTCTATAACTGGGCTATCTTAATACATGAGAGGTAGACATATAATACAGCTAAAATCACCCTAAAAACTAAGATAATTAACATTGAATTGACAAAATAATATTTTCTCAAAAACTATTTTCTGAGATTGGACACTAAAGTGAATTGGTCTTGTATGGTGGAGACATAAAACGGGATTTAGAGCCTCTATAACTGGGCTATCTTAATACATGAGAGGTAGACATATAATACAGCTAAAATCACCCTAAAAACTAAGATAATTAACATTGAATTGACAAAATAATAATTTCTCAAAAACTATTTTCTGAGATTGGACACTAAAGTGAATTGGTCTTGTATGGTGGAGACACAAAACGGGATTTAGAGCCTCTATAACTGGGCTATCTTAATACATGAGAGGTAGACATATAATACAGCTAAAATCACCCTAAAAACTAAGATAATTAACATTGAATTGACAAAATAATAATTTCTCAAAAACTATTTTCTGAGATTGGACACTAAAGTGAATTGGTCTTGTATGGTGGAGACACAAAACAGGGATTTAGAGCCTCTATAACTGGGCTATCTTAATACATGAGAGGTAGACATATAATACAGCTAAAATCACCCTAAAAACTAAGATAATTAACATTGAATTGACAAAATAATAATTTCTCAAAAACTATTTTCTGAGATTGGACACTAAAGTGAATTGGTCTTGTATGGTGGAGACACAAAACGGGATTTAGAGCCTCTATAACTGGGCTATCTTAATACATGAGAGGTAGACATATAATACAGCTAAAATCACCCTAAAAACTAAGATAATTAACATTGAATTGACAAAATAATAATTTCTCAAAAACTATTTTCTGAGATTGGACACTAAAGTGAATTGGTCTTGTATGGTGGAGACACAAAACGGGATTTAGAGCCTCTATAACTGGGCTATCTTAATACATGAGAGGTAGACATATAATAGAGCTAAAATCACCCTAAAAACTAAGATAATTAACATTGAATTGACAAAATAATAATTTCTCAAAAACTATTTTCTGAGATTGGACACTAAAGTGAATTGGTCTTGTATGGTGGAGACACAAAACGGGATTTAGAGCCTCTATAACTGGGCTATCTTAATACACGAGAGGTAGACATATAATAGAGCTAAAATCACCCTAAAAACTAAGATAATTAACATTGAATTGACAAAATAATAATTTCTCAAAAACTATTTTCTGAGATTGGACACTAAAGTGATTTGGTCTTGTATGGTGGAGACATACAACGGGATTTAGAGCCTCTATAACTGGGCTATCTTAATACACGAGAGGTAGACATATAATAGAGCTAAAATCACCCTAAAAACTAAGATAATTAACATTGAATTGACAAAATAATATTTTCTCAAAAACTATTTTCTGAGATTGGACACTAAAGTGATTTGGTCTTGTATGGTGGAGACATACAACGGGATTTAGAGCCTCTATAACTGGGCTATCTTAATACATGAGAGGTAGACATATAATAGAGCTAAAATCACCCTAAAAACTAGTCTAATTAACATTGAATTGACAAAATAATATTTTCTCAAAAACTATTTTCTGAGATTGGACACTAAAGTGAATTGGTCTTGTATGGTGGAGACATAAAAACGGGATTTAGAGCCTCTATAAGTGGGCTATCTTAATACATGAGAGGTAGACATATAATAGAGCTAAAATCACCCTAAAAACTAGTCTAATTAACATTGAATTGACAAAATAATATTTTCTCAAAAACTATTTTCTGAGATTGGACACTAAAGTGAATTGGTCTTGTATGGTGGAGACATAAAACGGGATTTAGAGCCTCTATAACTGGGCTATCTACACGAGAGGTAGACATATAATAGAGCTAAAATCACCCTAAAAACTAGTCTAATTAACATTGAATTGACAAAATAATATTTTCTCAAAAACTATTTTCTGAGATTGGACACTAAAGTGAATTGGTCTTGTATGGTGGAGACATAAAACGGGATTTAGAGCCTCTATAACTGGGCTATCTACACGAGAGGTAGACATATAATAGAGCTAAAATCACCCTAAAAACTAGTCTAATTAACATTGAATTGACAAAATAATATTTTCTCAAAAACTATTTTCTGAGATTGGACACTAAAGTGAATTGGTCTTGTATGGTGGAGACATAAAACGGGATTTAGAGCCTCTATAACTGGGCTATCTACACGAGAGGTAGACATATAATAGAGCTAAAATCACCCTAAAAACTAGTCTAATTAACATTGAATTGACAAAATAATATTTTCTCAAAAACTATTTTCTGAGATTGGACACTAAAGTGAATTGGTCTTGTATAGTGGAGACACGAAACGTGATTTAGAGCCCCTATAACTAGGCTATCTACATGAGATGTAGACATATAACGGAGCTAAAATCACCCTAAAAACTAGGCTAGTTAAGATTGAATTGACAAAATAATGTTTTCTCAAAAAACATTTTCTGAGATTGTACACTAAAGTGAATTGGTCTTGTATAGTGGAGACACGAAACGTGATTTAGAGCCCCTATAACTAGGCTATCTAAACGAGACGTAGACATATTTCGGAGCTAAAATCACCCAAAAAACTAGGCTAGTTAAGATTGAATTGACAAAATAATATTTTCTCAAAAAATATTTTCTGAAATTGTACATTAAAGTGAATTGGTCTTGTATAGTGAAGACACGAAACGGAATTTAGAGCCCCTATAACTAGGCTATCTACATGATATGTAGACATATATCGGAGCTAAAATCACCCTAAAAACTAGGCTAGTTAAGATTGAATTGACAAAATAATATTCTCTCAAAAAATATTTTCTGAGATTGCACACTAAAGTGAATTGGTCTTGTATAGTGGAGACACGAAAAGGGATTTAGAGCCCCTATAACTAGGCTATCTACATGAGATGTAGACATATAACGGAGCTAAAATCACCCTAAAAACTAGGCTAGTTAAGATTGAATTGACAAAATAATGTTTTCTCAAAAAACATTTTCTGAGATTGTACACTAAAGTGAATTGGTCTTGTATAGTGGAGACACGAAACGTGATTTAGAGCCCCTATAACTAGGCTATCTAAACGAGACGTAGACATATTTCGGAGCTAAAATCACCCTAAAAACTAGGCTAGTTAAGATTGAATTGACAAAATAATATTTTCTCAAAAAATATTTTCTGAGATTGTACACTAAAGTGAATTGGTCTTGTATAGTGGAGACATAAAACAGGATTTAGAGCCTCTATAACTAGGCTATCTACACGAGATGTAGAAATATAATGGAGCTAAAATCACCCTAAAAACTAGGCTAGTTAAGATTGAATTGACAAAATAATATTTTCTCAAAACATATTTTCTGAGATTGTACACTAAAGTGAATTGGTCTTGTATAATGGAGACACGAAACGGGATTTAGAGCCCCTATAACTAGGCTATCTACACGAGACGTAGACATATAATGGAGCTAAAATCTCCCTAAAAACTAGGCTAGTTAAGATTGAATTCACAAAATAATATTTTCTCAAAAAAATATTTTCTGAGATTGTACACTAAAGTGACTTGGTCTTGTATGGTGGAGACACGAAACGGGATTTAGAGCCCCTATAACTTGGCTATTTATACGAGACGTAGACATATAACGGAGCTAAAATCCCCATCAAAACTAGGCTAGTTAAGATTGAATTCACAAAATAATATTTTCTCAAAATAATATTTTCTGAGATTGTACACTAAAGTGAATTGGTCTTGTATAGTGGAGACATAAAACAGGATTTAGAGCCTCTATAACTAGGCTATCTACACGAGATGTAGACATATAATGGAGCTAAAATAACTCTAAAAACTAGGCTAGTTAAGATTGAATTGACAAAATAATATTTTCTCAAAAAATATTTTCTGAGATTGTACACTAAGGTGAATTGGTCTTGTATAGTGGAGACACGAAACGGGATTTAGAGCTCCTATAATTAGGCTATCTAC
>JBAKBP010031787.1:0-24009 GCA_037953745.1 Lithodes maja
GAAAGGTCACAAGAAAACGGGAAGTGTTGGTCAATTGGAGAGTTTTGAGCCGGCAGTGTTTCTTGGTGACTCATTATTAGCACCTATGTTGGATTCTGGAGAGGCCCCGGGGCCTGTCACCGCTAGTGCAGGTGCAGGGCAGGAAGAGACTCTGCGACAGCATCGTTATGCGCAGCGTGAGGAAGGGATGGCTCAGCGGGACATTGGAGGTGGAAATAAATTATTTAAGATGAACTTGGATAATCTCGCACCTGCTGATATATGTTCCTTGCAGCTGGAAGATCCTGAAGTCAGGGCGTGTGGTAATGGTGCTGTCGAACTGGAGAGCTTGGGATTTAGCCCGAACGAGTTGGTTTTTGATGACAGGGTCAGGGGGCCCCTCCACATAGTCAAGGAGATCTGGGAGGGAGTCACAAAGCCATGCTTGCTTCTAAAGTATGTAGTTGAAAGCCGTGAGAGAATGCTAAAGAGCTTGGAGGTAGCAGGTCGGAACCTTAAGAGTTCACAAGCTCAGATGAAGGACAGATACGACCAGAAGGTGAAGCTGAGGGAGTTTGAAGTAGATCAGGAGGTACTGATACTACTGCCTATGGTGGGACACCCCTTGTCTGCCAAGTATTCTGGTCCGTATCGGGTTGTAAGGAAGGTTTCTGATCTCGACTATTTAGTAGCTACTCCTGATCGTAAGAAAAAGAACCAACTTTGCCATGTAAATCTGATGAAAGAGTATGTGAGGCGCCCCTCCGAGCCTCTCACTGTCCCGGTGTTGATCTGCAGCGATCGTGGTGGAGAAGGAGGAAGGGACAGTCAAGCTGCGGGGGAGGATAATTGGGATTGTCATGTTTCCGCGGATCAGTGGGCGGGGAATTCTAGACAAGTGGCTCACGAGTTGATATTGCACCTGCCTGAGCAACAGCGTGTAGCTGTGCAGCACTTGTTTGATTCAAACCCAGCTGTTTTCGCGGAGCATCCTGGCCTCACTACTCAAGCGGTGCACGATGTCGATGTTGGGGACCACCCGCCCTTTAAATCAGTGCCATACCATGTTCCCCCAATTAAATTACCAGCACTTAGGGAAGAGCTGGATTTTATGCTGAAACGTGGGCTGATTTCTGAGGGTGCAGTAAGGTGGACTTCCCCCGTCACACTGCAGCCCAAACCAGATGGCAAGGTGTAGTTTTGTATAGATTTCCACAGGTTGAATGGTTTAACCCCCACAAATGCCTACCCTCTCCCTCGCATGGACGACAGTGTGGATAAGATAGGAAAAGCCAAGTTCCTCACTAAGATAGACCTTGTTAAGGGTTATTGGCAAGTGCCCTTGTCTGAGCGAGCGCGAGAGGTGTGTGGGTTTGTGGTGGACGGTGCCACATATCGTTGCCATGTTATGCCATACGGGCTGAAAAATGCCCCTGCAACGTTTCAGAAATTAATGAAAGACATTGTAGCCGACATTCCCAACTGTACGGTGTACCTAGATGATGTCATAATATACGACGATGATTTTAACAGTCACTGTGCTCACATCGGACAGCTTTTTAATAAACTGAATGAAGCAGGTTTGGTGGTAAACCTGGGTAAGTGCGATTTTGTCAAAGCCACAGTTTTGTACCTGGGGTTCGAGGTGGGGATGGGTCAGGTGTGCCCTCCACAGACCAAAGATCAAAGCCATCGATCAGTTTCCCAGCCTACGACTAAGAAACAAATCATGCGGTTTCTAGGTATGATAGGCTATTATCGTCGCTTCATCAAAGGCTATTCGAGTGTACTTGCACCTTTAACTGACTTATTATCTAAGGACAAGAAGTTCCGGTGGTCTCCTGAGTGTGCAGAGGCGTTTTCCTTGGTGAAACACCTGTTATGTATCCACCCCATACTCAGGGCCCCAGACTTCAGCAGACCTTTTCAGCTGGCGACTGATGCCAGTGGCGTAGGGGCTGGGGCTGTCTTGTTACAGACAGATGATGATGATGGTATCGAACATCCAGTGAGTTTATACAGTAAAAAATTCAATAGTGCACAAAGGAATTACTCTGTAATTGAAAAAGAACTCCTGGCGATAGTGCTGGCGGTCAGGCACTTCGATGTATATGTTCCTGCTTTCGGACCAGTCGTAGTGGTTTATACCGATCATCACCCTCTGAAATTCTTGAATCAGTTTCATAACCGGAATATGAGGCTGACCAGGTGGTCACTCATGCTTCAGGAGTATAATCTGGACATACGCCATATTGCCGGTTCTGATAACGTGATAGTGGATTGTCTATCAAGGGTGGATGATGTTGGTTCGACTGCCACAGGATTGAGGGTTGAGTGTGGAGGAAAATAGGCTGTCACTGTAGTTCAGCGGGAAAAACAAATTAAAAAAGCAAAAACCTTATAAAAACTCTTATTTTTTATAACGTGTAGAATTTTGTATAAGATGTTGTAGCAGTATCTAAGTTGAATGTTTTCGCTTATTGTCGCTAAGTTAGTTGGACTTGCTCGGTGGAGCGGAACAGTCTTTATTTTTTTTATATAATATAGTGCCTTGTGTCGCAACAGTGTGTGGTACTATGAGAAGCTTTCAGTTAGATATTTAGAACTTAGTCAAGGGTCTTATATCTTGGGGGAGGTGTGACGCTTCTGCATAGTAGCCACGTGCGGTCATGCGTGCGCGTCGGCTGCCCAGCCGTTTAGAAACCGGCTGGTGGCAGCCGGCCGGCCGGCTTTTCCTTAGTATATATCCTACGACAATGTAACTAATGTCTGGGATATTCTTATGTTGTTTCACAGCTTGTAGCTACCCTTATTCTTAACCAATGCATCTTAGTATATTTTATTCTCAATAGTTGATTGTTTCATTATAATATATAAGATGTAAGTCTAGTGAGAGTGGGAGGAGACGAGCGGGAGAGAGAGACCGGCTAGGGGACGTTGCTTCGCGCGGAGAGTCCAGCTTGGGACGAGCCTGATGTTGCCACATACATTTGATTGCAACGTTAGGCGTAGTTTCGACTCACGCACGGGGTAGACGATTTTGACCCGGCAACTGTGTTGAGTGTTGCCAAGCCTGGGATGTATTCTGCATGCCTAGTGCGGGGTCCAGACAGATTCAAGACTCAGAGCTCACCTCACTGTCGTACCCTTCGGACCCCCTTGATATCTATCCCTCTCAACCCCACTTAGAAACTTTCTCTCTTGCTTTGTATACCTTCCTTCCACTACTTCACCAATCTATTTAATTATCCCATCCCCTTGATAGACCTTATATCTATTATTGTATTAACGACGAGCTCTCAGATAACTAGATAGGATTTTGGGCCTTATGCAGAGATGTAATTGTAATTGTTAATGAGACCTAGGAAGCTTTTTTGTTGTCTCATATTTGGTGGTTTCATGCTTGCTAGTGTGTTCTTGTGTCGGGTTAGCAGGGACTAGACCGGAGGAGAGGCTTTTTGCGATCCTTTAAGTAAAGTCTGCTGGTGCGAGTCCTGTGGACCCGCACGACTTTACTAGGATACCCGTGGGAGTCTGGGGCATTTTCTTGTCTGTGTCCCTGTGTGTCTAGTGTTGTGTTGTGTGAGGGCCCTTGTCTAGTGCACTCAGCACTGCGCTAGCATGTCTTGCTTTTGTTTTAGGGTCGCCAGGAGAGAGTCAGATACTTGCGATCTGAGTCTCTCAAGAGAGCACCCTTTCAATTAGAGTAATTTGGCGTACAGACTTGGGAACGTCCCTAGGCTAGAGCAGGTGGCTCAGCCCGGGTATCCGAAGCCTATATCCTTCCGGCTAGACCTCTGCCACCTGGCAGATTAACAGCTAGGGGTTTATTATCTCTGTATGCTTGTTATTGTGCCACAGTTTACCGTTTTTGTGAGCATTGTGAGTCAGGGTGTGGCTTAGAGCAGGCTTGCCTGACTAAGAGTGAGAAGCACACCTGTATGTGGTTATGTTGCGAGTTGCTACCTTTATTTAATTATACCTATGCCATTATACACTGTATGGCCTATCACTAGTATTTATTCCTGCTTATGAGTTAAGAGTTCTCTAAATCCGTAACTTACTTTCTTTGCTAAGCATCAGATCCTACAGTAGCCGCATGCAGTTTAGAAACCTGTATCTTGTCTACCTGTATGATGTTTTGAGGACTGTTTGCTTTCACCTTCTTTCACGCAGGGGTGATTAGTTGTATTAATTAACGTAACGTTAAATGTACTTTCTTCTAGTTTGTTATTAAATTGTTTCTGCAATTTAATTCCGTTATCTATCTTTTCCTTGAAGCTTTAAGTCAACTTAATTGTGTGATCTTTTATATAGCCTGCTTGACTATCAGCAGTCTATAGTGCGTGCACCCTGTAACCGAGTCATAGGATACCTAGTTGTCCAGGCAGGACTCTTGACGGTTTAGGGTGGTTTGTTGCCTGGGTTTATAGATAAGGGTTGGATCTAGCGTTTTCCGTTGTTGCTTGTTGCCGCATACCTAGTCCAATAGAAAGAGCCCAGTGTTTATATATCCCAGGACGTAACACTATATCCATCATAGCTAATATTTTATTTGTGTTCTGTAGTTGTTGTGTTATTTATGTTCATGATCACTATTCCAGCTCTTTAGTTATGTGTTGTTGTTTGCTTCATATTTCTCCATCTTCCATGCTACATTTATTTTGTCCACTGAATTCATGATTTTCAATTACACTTCCAATTAATTTTCTCAAAGAGAATGCATTTTTGTTACGAAGCCACGCAACTACTAAAATAGACTATTACTCTGTCCAAAATAAATGTATATTATTTGTAATTCAACGTAAATTACACATGATGAATTGCTCACCAACGATGTTAAACATTTGTAATGTTGGTATACATGCATGTTTAATCTACATGGTTTTTTCTCAGCATGCAAAATTTGTCATAGGACAAAGACAAGAGAGAGAGAGAGAGAGAGAGAGAGAGAGAGAGAGAGAGAGAGAGAGAGAGAGAGAGAGAGAGAGAGAGAGAGAGAGAGAGAGAGAGAGAGAGAAGGGGGGGGGGGGTGACAAGCTTCTCAGCCAGCATCCCCAGGCAGCAACAAATAACCTTCAGTAACACATTACAACACTACCAACACCATCACACTATCTTCAACGAACCTTTCTGAATCGTAGTTGAAACATTGTGGTCATATCCGAACAGTATTAGAGGTGTATTGTACTGTATATACGTCTTCCGTTCTGAGATTTCCATTTATTTGTAGATAGACAATGTTCGTCGTTTATTTGGAGTTTAATATAAATATGTAAAGTTATGTTCAGTTATATCCAAACAGATGTCATAAAACCATGCAGATTTCCTAGTACCTTAATGTCTGATTTGGACTCAGTGACTTCATGAACTTTAGTGTCAGTTATCTAGGTAGTGTTGGATTAACTTAAGGCGACACTGCTTCCCGTTTTTCTTTCGCTCCGGTGTTTTATGGTATGCATATTCTTTAGGACTAGAAGGTCCTGTCGGAGTTAATTATTCTGAAGGAGGAGGAGGGGTAGAGATATAGTTATAATGAACAGGTGGTGTCTCAAGGACCTTCCGGCCCATTCCAAGGAGATGCTATCGATGAAAAATATATACTATGTAGTGCAGTATACATAGTCTCTTTGCAACAGTGTAGACAATTATTTACTCATTCTTAAGCTGTTCGACTGAAGCATTATTTAAAATTCTGAGGAAGAAGGAGAGAGGAGGGATTGAAACCAACACCTTTATATATAATCCCCACCATCCTCACCTGGGCGTCACCATAATGAACACACTCACATTATCCCCAATCCTCTATAAAACAGTATATCCACCAATGTTATACCTTCACGAGGTACTGGAGAATGTCGATATATAGTTTTATCACCCCGATGAAATATCCCGGGGGAGTCTTCTCTGGTGGCTGGCGACCTGCTCTCACAAATGTCATTACTGTTTTTTCTTGGTGGGAGAAGAGTGAAACAGAGGAGGAGTGAAAGATCGGATGAGGAGGAAGAGGTGATATTGGTGTGGTGAAGTAGACAATACATGATATGGAAGAGAAGGTGAAGGAAAGAAGGCTTACAAGATGGTGGTGCAAAGATGGGGGGGGGGGGGGAGACAAAATAAGACTAAGTTAATATATGCAATTTCGTAAAAGAGTTTTTAGAGACGTGGGGAATACAGACAAGGTAGTAGACAGAGTAAAGCTAGACTTTGTTTAAGTAAGTAGGACATTAAAATTATTTTATGGTCATTAATTTACAGTAAATCTGTTGACAACACTGCATGTAACATGAATATAACTTAGAATGAAATGTTAATAGAAAATAGAGAACATAGAAACATAGAATTAAGGGGAAACAAAAGACCAAAGTAGGGTACAGGGAACAGAACAATCATTATGTCAAGTTTCTGTTATATAATATATTTGGTACTAATTAGGAGCAAAGTAATGACAATATCAAATATTATATCTGTATGCATGTATATAGATAGTGAACGAAAAGATGCTAGCCAACTGCTAGCATCAACACTAAAGAATGAGAGATACTAACACTAATTGTAATCTCATTGTAAGAGTAATTACAAAAGTGAAATAGACTATATTACTTATTGTTTTTCTCTGCATGGTAAATTAGCATTATATCGTCGGTGCATGGGAACACAAATACAAACACATGAAGAAAGGTAGACTGAAGACGAATAAGTCTAAAAGGAGAGCAAAGGTAACGCTGAAATATGAGCAATAACACACACACACACAAACACACTCACAAATAAAACAAACAATCCCCTTCAATCCCAGTCGAGCTGGGCTAACTTAGGTAAGTCCAAATTCTAAGATTCGGTTCAAGTTTGAGTTTGTGCAGCGGCCAGGGAAGAAGTAGAAGAAGAGAGCATTTTTCAGTTCCGTTAGTAGTTTATCTTCATTACTGGCATTTGATAGAGTCTGGCATCAATCCTTATTGTCGAAGATGTCACACTACGGCCTTGCATCATTAGTTCCACTAATTTCTTCTTATCTTCATAACAGAAAAATATGTGTAATGGTAGATGGCCTTTATTCTCAATTTCACTCAATAAATGCTGGTGTTCCCCAGGGATCAGTTTTGGCCCCAATTCTGTTCCTCATTCATATCAATGATCTCATATCTACCACTCATAATCCAATACATTCCTACGCAGATGACTCAACACTCCACAGTTCTTTCACATTTACCAATTCTTTCACCCAACCCGATCTTATAAATTCAAAAATAAGCACTGCAATTTCTCTGAACCAGGACCTTTCTAGAATTGAAGAATGGGGACAAAAGAATCTAGTTTCCTTTAATGCACAGAAAACCAAGTACATTCAATTTTCTAACCGACAGAATCTCACTGACTCCCATATATTTTTTAATGATTTAAATATTCCCACTTCCCATAGTATTGACATTCTCGGTGTAACATTAACTACTAACTTGAGCTGGACACATTATGTTAGAAGCATTGCTAAGAATGCCTCTAAAAAACTGGGACTCTTGTACAGAGTTCGAGAATTCTTCACTGACAAGCAGTTGGCCGTAATATATAAAAGTCATGTGCGTTCTCAGATGGATTACTGTTCACCTCTGTGGACTGGAAGTGGAGTGGTTGCATTGAGGCAGTTGGACAAAATTCAAAATAAAGCTATTAGATTAATCAATAACCCTGCAATCACACAGGACCTTCCTACATTATCCATACGAAGAAACGTTGCATCCCTTGCATTATTCTACAGATATTTTCACAGCAATTGTTCCGAGGAACTTGCTTCAATTGTGCCGTCTCTCCAAGTCTTTCCCCGTAGAACTAGGGCAGCTGAGAGCGCCCATGAATTTACACTTTCTCCTCCACAATGCAGAACTTCTGCTTATCAAAATTCATTTATGCCTAGAACTACTACTCTTTGGAATTCACTTCCCTCGAATTGCTTTCCACAAACTTACAATCTACAAATGTTTAAATCCAGTTGTTACAAACATATTATGAATGGAGGATGCCTTTAGGCACATGGACCTTTTTGTTTTATCTGTGTTTTTCCTTCCTCCGTTCATTGTCTCTTTTAAAAAAAAAAAAAAAAAAAAAAAAATACAGAACACACTAGAGAAAATATTGAAGCAGCAATAATGACAAACAGACCAGAGTTATATGTACAACCAAGGACTAAAGTGATGTAGCACCATCACAATACTGACATGGCTTGTGTCTGAGGTTAACAATATATTAAAACAGAAGCATCTCTACAAAACATTTAAAGTTAAGTTGTGTTCAGATGTGTAGAGCAGTATGTGAACATTATACGCTTGGAGTGAACAGTGATGTGTTATGACTTTTGGTCGTGCCTGTACATGGTAACAATATGGTGTACTAATATAGTTGGTATATACTGTACAAGTTTGTATACACTATAATTGGTCTATCGAGATAAAGTTACATATTACTAGATGTCGTTTGCTGGGATTAATATATAGATTGTTTCATGATTAACCCTTTCACGTTCTTGACGCAATTTTGAGCCTATTAGGGATACCTTAAAGCCTTTGTTACCATCAGGGGTATTTAGAAACTTTTAGTATAGTTACTTCAACCTCTGTAGTTATCTTTGAGTTAGCTGTGGGCAGAAAACTAATTTTAGAGAAGTTATTATAAGAGTGAGAACTCTATTTAGTATTGCTAATCTGGCAACCTCTGCGTCATATGGTCGTGAGAGGGTTAAGAAAATAAATTCATAATGGTATTGCCATAGCAACGAGTTAAGCATATTCTGTTTTAATGTACAACAACTAACAAATGTAAGAGGTATATATGTTTAATATTGTTATTAACATAAGTATGTGAATAATAAGTATATTTAGTGGTTGGAGTGATTCTTTATGGTACATAATATTCACACATAATGGTGGTATTCAGTCATTTTTCATGTGTAACAGTTGGTTATCAACTGTTGTGGGTTGACCCTTCCTGGAAAGTTACTATGAAACAATTGCGATATTTATAATCTGTGTGTGCATCCCCTACCCAGTGAAATGTATAGATTGGTTGGAGTTATGGGACAGTTACCTAGGCGGTACATGAATACAAGAGACTCAATTATGAAATATAACTAGTATTAAGATTATAGAATACACACACACACGGAAATACACAATATTCTTGGACGGAAACCGAAACAAAAGCAAATCCATCCCACCACCAAGAGCAATCAACACCAAGGTAAACAAAAGAAGAAATATTCCCCTCCAGTCCGCATATCACACACCCAGACATATTGTGGATCCATTTTTATTTTCGTCTGTGTGTGTGTGCGCGCGTGTGTGTGCGGGGGGGGGGGGGGGTATAATTATCATCTATCCTTTTGATCTTATTACATACATATCTTTCCCACCACCATCACCATCGCCACCATCACAAAACCACCATCCATCAAACACCATCACCACCATCAGAACACCCCGCTGCCGTTGGATATTCCTGGACAATTTGCCCTGCCAGAGTTGCGGCCACGTTATTGTACTAACACAGCCCTGACACCTAGTTCACTATACGGTTTTAGGGACACCACTCCGCCGGATGGGGTAGGGGAAGGACTGGGACTATAAATAGATGGATGGCAGGGATGATGGGAAAAATCGGGGAATGATCATGATTTAAAGTAGCAAAGGCATTGTTGGCCGATGGAAATTAGGATAATTGACCTATAATGGTAAGATGGGAAGGGTTGGTGTTGATAAATGGTAAAGAAGGGAACTGATGGATAGTAATAGAAAAGTGAATGAAATGAAAGAAACTGTTAGTTGAAGAGCAGGAAGATGATTTGCTTATTATAGGATAGCAACAAATTGTTGGGTAACTGATATTTGGGATATCTGATAACTGGAGGGAATTTTGAAAACACTTGATGTGGGGTGGAAGGGAACTGGTGGAAGAGAAAGGAAGGGAACGTGGAGTTATGGGTAGTAATGAAACAGTTGGTTGATGGAAAGGATTGGTAGTGAAAGGTGGAAGAGGAATGGATGATTCAAAGACTAGGATTTGGGTTGACGGGAAGAGAAAACTAATAAGAAAAGTTCTGGTCATTCATATTTTCTGCTGTCGATTTGTATGCTTTCGGTTCTTATTTAAAACCCTTTTCAGCCCAGCGTAACATATGTCATGCTAATCATGTATATTAGCATTGCACCCCTCATCTCTCTAGGCTGAGACAGGTTTCAACAGGACTGACAGTAATACAGAGGGGGCATGTGGCAAGTAGGTAGTAGGGGTAGGCAGCCCCGCCCAGGTTTCGGGAGACTCAGGGAATAGCCTGAATTCCATTTTCTCTCCCAGGCCTTGGTAGCTGGATACATATCTTTCTGCCTTACACATCAGGGGTATCAGGAAAACCCTCTTTATATAACATACACATCCAATTTCACGACATTGCCCTACATCGCTATCCTCTATCCATAAAACACTACTCTTCCCACTACATATCATACATGTAACACCATACACCTTTACCAAATAAATATGAGAGTACAATTGTTAAGAGCAAACCTGGTGGTCCCTCGGATATCCATCCCCGGCAGGGTTGGGTCATTGACACAGGGCCCTCCCGGTCGTCATCATGCGACTGTGCCAAGAGCATTGCAACGTCCCAAAGCTGCTCGTCGGTGCAGCTTTTTCTTTAGCAATATAAGGGGACTTCACTCTAACATCAATTCTGTACATCAATTTCTTCAAGCAGGATCCCCTACTCTCCTTTTTTTGACAGACTCTCAAGTAACATCCACATCTGACACGTCTAGATTTAATTTTCCAGGTTATCAACTGCTCCAAAATTTCAGACCTAAAGGAGGTGTATGTTGCTTCGCAAAATCTGAAATTGCCCTGGAGGAGGTTACTGGTTTCAATTGTCCCTATTTTGATTATTCTATATACAAATTAATTTCTGCTGGTAAATTTAAATACATATGTTGCATCTGCCGTTCCCCAAATACTCCTCCAGAGCAAAGTCTTGTTGATTCTCTGTCCTCACAACTCAGTGTCCTCAACTTTAAATGCTTCTTCTGAAATCACTGTGTTGGGTGATTTTAATGTCCATAATGTTGAATGGCTCACTCATTCAGCCAGGACTGATGATGCTGGTCTTGAATGTGAGCTATTTGCAGACTCATTTAATCTCACTCAACTAGTCAACCAACCCACCCGTGTACCAGATAATCCTAATCATAATTCTCCCCGCTTGGATCTTCTGATCACTGTCTGATATAGGCCACCTGTCTATCACCTACCACACCTTCCCACTCTGAACTTGTTTTGGTGACTAAATGGCATTACGATAGGGCAGACTGGGAGGGTCTTCAAGGTTTCTTTATTGATATTCCCTGGACCTCTTCTTTTCTAATGATGCACACACCACCTTGAGCCACATACAAGATTTTTAAAACATTGGAATGGAAACTTTTATTCCTCATCAAAAGTACAGTAAAAGATCTAATTCACCTAAATGGTTTGACCATAATTGTGCTAGAGTAACTGAACAAAAATCAATAGCCTACAATGCATACACAAGATGAAAAACACATGAAGCCTTTAATTAATTTAGAAACATCAGAAATCATGCCAAAACTGTATTAAACCTAACTAAATCAAACTTTCTCCACAAGCAGGCAAATAAACTTCTAAATAATCCAAATGATAACAAAATATTTTGGTCTACTCTTAACTCATTCAAATCCAACTTCACTACTGCTTCATCCATTCCACCATTAAAATCTCAGACTGGCAATCTTGTAAGTGACCCACAAGGTAAAGCTAACCTTCTTGCGGATATTTTCTCCACCAAGATGAAATAAATAAAGATGTCCCTGTACTTAATTTTAATTCGCCTGAAATTCCCTCACTTAAGATTCACACCAGACATGTCAAAACTATTTTGCAGAATCTCTCAGTAGATAAGGCTCCTGGTCCAGATGAAATTCCTCCAATAGTACTTAAGAATTGCTCCTTGGTGCTCGCTCCTGTATTGGCCAAATTTTTCCGTCTGTGTACTCATACCTCAAGTTTCCCAGTACCCTGGAAAGAAGCAAACATCCATCCAGTTCCTAAAAAAGGTGCCTCTTCAGATCCATCAAACTACAGACCAATAGCTATAACTTCCACTCTTGGTATAGTCTTTGAAATTATATTAAATTATCACATAATTAAGCATCTTGAGAATAATAAATTAATCAGTGATAGGCAATATAGTTTTAGACGATGTCGATCAACTGCAGACATTCATTTGCCTTCTTACGCATCAAATCAACCAAGCTACAGACCAACATGGTGAAACACATACAATAGCACTGGATATATCAAAGGCATTTGATAGAGTCTGGCATCAATCCTTATTGTCGAAGATGTCACACTACGGCCTTGCATCATTAGTTCCACTAATTTCTTCTTATCTTCATAACAGAAAAATATGTGTAATGGTAGATGGCCTTTATTCTCAATTTCACTCAATAAATGCTGGTGTTCCCCAGGGATCAGTTTTGGCCCCAACTCTGTTCCTCATTCATATTAATGATCTCATATCTACCACTCATAATCCAATACATTCCTACGCAGATGACTCAACACTCCAGTTCCTTCACATTTACCAATGCTTTCACCCAACCCGATCTTATAAATTCAAAAATAAACACTGCAATTTCTCTGAACCAGGACCTTTCTATAATTAATGAATGGAGACAAACAAATCTAGTTTCCTTTAACCCTTCCTACCCGGGCAGTCTTACCTAATGACGGTCACCCGTACCCGGACGAAATGGCTGAAAAACGTCTAGGCCTAGGCTACCGTAATTATGTTTATTTTCACTGCTAGAACTTTCCCACTCATCTATAATCGTAGTGCGGTTTTCAATCTGTATTTTGGCGTTGAGTAGAGCTCTAAGTCAACTGGTTCAGTTGTGATGACTATTTCAGTGGAGCAAATATTGCGGAGATGTTGCCAATATGGGGGCTTTTCAGACACTAATTTCGTCTTACGTCATAACAATAACATTGAAGAGTCTTCTCCTTGTTTTTGGAGGTGCGGTGACAACGCTTGGGTTTGTTGACATACGTCGTACGCACAGCGTTCAGACCAAGCTTAATTAGGCTATTAAGCTGCCGTCTTAGGTAAGGCAGCCCGGGTAGCGGCCCTTCTGCCGAGCTGTCCTTACCTAAGGCAGCCCGGGTAGGAAGGGTTAATGCACAGAAAACCAAGTACATTTAATTTTCTAACCGACAGAATCTCACCGACTCGCATATATTTTTTAATGATTTAAACATTCCCACTTCCCCTAGTATTGACATTCTCGGTGTAACATTAACTACTAAGTTGAGCTGGACACATGTTAGAAGCATTGCTAAGAATGCCTCTAAAAAACTGGGACGAGACAGAGTTCGAGAATTCTTCACTGACGAGCAGTTGGCCGTAATATATAAAAGTCATGTGCGTTCTCAGATGGATTACTGTTCACCTCTGTGGAGTGGAAGTGGAGTGGTTGCATTGAGGCAGTTGGACAAAATTCAAAATAAAGCTATTAGATTAAACAATAACCCTGCAATCACACAGGACCTTCCTACATTATCCATACGAAGAAACGTTGCATCCCTTGCATTATTCTACAGATATTTTCACAGCAAATGTTCCGATGAACTTGCTTCAATTGTGCCGCCTCTCTACATCTTTCCCCGTAGAACTAGGGCAGCTGAGAGCGCCCATGAATTTACATTATCTCTTCCACAATGCAGAACTTCTGCTTATCAAAATTCATTTATCCCTAGAACTACTACTCTTTGGAATTAATTTCCCTAGAGTTGCTTTCCACAAACTTACAATCTACAAAAGTTTAAATCCAGTTGTTACAAACATTTTATTAACCCTTAAATGTCGGGGCGCAACATAAGTCGAGTTAAATAAAGCTGGACTATGTGGCGGTGCTCGACATATATCGTGTGGCAATTTCAGCACGTAATGTGGCTGAGAGAGAGAGACAAGTAGTGGCAGGAGAGTAGCGAGCGTATGACTGCTCCAGACCACCGCGGCGAACCTACTGACACGAATCCCACCTCCTCCCTCCCTCTCTCAATCGCTATATACGGAATTGTATGGGGAAAGTGCCTAATTACATGCCTTTTGCACTCGCGTTGCACGGTTATTGCAAGAAAACTAGCCATCATAAAAGGAACGTTATGGTGTCATTCGAAAGCTCTGTTTATGCCCTTTCAGGGATAGATACTTGTTTTACGTTCTGGGTCTTATTTAGGCATGAAAATGATCACGTAAACAGCCCTATTTTGGCTAAAAACACCCCGCTGGGCGGTACATATAAATAAACCGCATAGGCCTCTCGTAAGGTGTTAATGGAGGATGCCTTTAGGCACATGGACCTTTTTGTTTTATCTGTGTTTTTCCTTCCTCCGTTCATTGTCTCTTAACCCACTGAGCCCCAGCGACGCAAACAGTGAGTCGGCAATGTATGTAACGCCAGACGTCTGCGTCAGTGTCACTCTGGTCCCAATTACTCCGGTCCTATGGCACCTAGAGGGCTCAGATTTGTATGAGAACTGTATAAGTATCCCACGCACCCATGCCGATGGTTGACAACTCTCAAAGTCCAACCACGTGCGCGTGAGCATGCAAAAACATGTTTTTTGGGGGAAATTGCCTTCAATTTTTTACTCTTGTAAAATCCGTTTTCGGGGGCTCCGTAGGACCATTTTATGAGCTTTTTGATCGATTTTTCATGGTTTTTCCTTCATTCCTAACCCATTCGCTATTGTTTCTGGAAAACAAAAAATCGGAATCAGCCGGTCCTGGGTGGTACATTTATAAATATTTAGCTGGTACTCAGCAAATGACTGTGCATGGTTTTGTCTGCCAGTTTTTTCCCAGATGCTGCAATGAAAAGTAGCTGCTGATTCGTGCCAAAAACAATGGCTACTTACAAAAGATGAACAAGTTAAACACTTCTGTTTATAGGAACAACGGTTTTTACGCCTGATGTTATTCAAATAGGTCCAAAAGTGTATCCTTATATGATTTGTTATTCTACTAATAATCAGTATTTATATAAGGCAATCTAATTTTTGTGTTACACATATGTCACTAGGATATATGGAGTCACTTTTACATTGCTTTCTCTTTTAGATCCATTACTATAAATTAATGAAGTAATGAGTATGCTTGAAGAAGAGGATACTTCTACCACAGTGTATATTGAGCCAAATAATGATATATTCTGACTGATGATGACCAACGCAGAATGTAATGGGCAATACAGGCGGTATGATAAAGATATCGAATAAAAATTATATATATAATTGATTATTATTTACACAAACTGTACATACAAAATAAAAGACGGCGCAGAGCAAACACAACTGTCGCGTCGAGATGTCGCTGGCAGAGAGTGAGAGTGACCGGTGGTCCGACTCAAGCGGGAATTAGCAGGGACGACAAAGTGAAACAAGTCACGCAGATGTTACGACTGACAGTAGAGGCTTCTAGTCCATGGACTAACACAGACAAGTAAATACTCAGCACCTCCGTAGCCTCAACTCGTAACACAGCCTATCGCGACAGAACAGAGCTCATTCGCAACTTCCAGGCTCTCTGGGGACCAAAGGTGCAGACAATCCCCCAACTGGTTCCGTTATACACACAATGCAAAAACTGGAACCACTAGTTGTGGTTAAAAGATATCTTGAGCCACAACTATTTTCAACACTCGGTACCGAATGGCAATACTGAGGAGGATCGTTCCTAAGCTGCACAAAAGAGAAAGAGAAAGCTCGGATTTAATTTACGTTAATACAATTACGTTAAATACCAGCCAATAATGGATGCAAAATTAATTAATAATAATTGTGACTTTAACCACTCCGTTAGAACCGCATGGCTTGTCCTACAGTGACTCGCTAGGATCGCCAGGGTAGTGGATGGGGCTACAGTTTATGTATTAGAGTGTGCTTTATTTCATATGAAAGCTCGTGTCATGGGCAGTCCAGAAAGGCTCCTTGTTTTCACCCATGTCAAGGCTTTATATATTTAATTGTAAAGTATATGTTTTATCATTAACTATTAATGATGGGATCTGGGAGAGAGAGAGGGAGAGAGTAGAACAGAGTGAGAGGGGGGCGCGCAGTGTTTTTGCCCCGCTCGATGACGTCACGGCTGGCTGGCTTGTGGGGGTTGGTTGAGAGAAGTCCTTACCATGCTGCTAGCTCCCTTGCTAGTGGCTAGAGGACTTTTTACCGCTTTTTTTCCCACGCGGCAAGACCTAGTCCCGGTATATATACTGGTTTCTCTCCCTCAGATCTGGTTTCTAGAATGCATCCCTCTTTTTCCCTTGGATATCTGTCCCCCTCTCTGCACCTGAGAACCTGTTCCTCTGCCTATCTCTCTCATTTTCCATATCTTTCACCACCTTTTATTAACATTATATCCCCTCTGGTTAACTCTGCAAAATCAGCTTAATGCTGGCCAGTTGTATTGTGCGTTAAGGTCTGATATAACCTATGTATGTTTAGTTGTTAAGATAAGTTGATCACGAGGCATTGGTTGGCTTTCATATTGCCGCTTCCTATAATTATTAGTGTTCTGCTGGATTAGATAATGCTAGACTAGGGGTCTGATATTATAAAGTATTGTTTCCTATGAGTGCTGGCTTTAGGAAAAAGCTGCACAACATACCTGAGAACTGGAGTTGATTGAGTAAATTCTAGTCTGTGTGCCATTGAGAGTAGAGCATGCACAAATGGGGGCTTTTTGCCTATACCATTCTGCACTGCTCTAAGCTCGTTGTTTGTCTTTGAGGTACGCCAGGAGAACGCTTAATACTTCGGTATTAAGGTTTCTCAAGAGAGCTACCCTTCCCTATAACGTAATATTTGACGCACAGACTTGAGATTTGCACTAGGCTATGCGGCATGCCATGCGCACCAGTATCTCTTATCATTGACTCTAGCTAGTAGACTTTATCAGTCACAGTAGACATTAAGTATATTAACCTATGCATACCCATTTATGATTACACAAGCATTTCACAGCCTAGTTTGATGTATTGAGACAACGACTTAGGCTCTTTTTGTTGATAGGAATACTGCATTGTCGTGGCGATTATTATTGTTGTAGTGTTTAGGATATTCTTGGCTCCGACGGCATTATATATATTCTGCCTTTTTGTGTGCATAGCCTGCACGAGCATTGTTCCGCTGCCTGCCTTTTTGAGTTCCATTTCCGATACGAGCATCTTTATAGCATCTAACATTTAAATAAGATTCCTTGTTAGTGTTTAAGGAATTTAGTGCACTTTCTTTCATGCAGGAGTGCCTGACATTTATTGATTAAAGTAACGTAAGCTGTAACTTCTCTTACCACCTTACTTTGCATACCATAACCAAGCACCTTCGGTTATAGGTAGTAATAGGCTGTTTTATTATGTTCCTTCCAACAACCAACTATACTCCTAAAATCGATTAATGAAATTTACAAACACATGTGGCAGTCCGTGGATTCGAATCCAGGATGCTCACACCGAAAATCAACACCTTATGCATCGCACCACGAACACAGTTAAAGAATGGTGGACACTGCCTACGATTTATTATGCAATTTCGAATCCTGCATATCAATCTAAGCATGTACACACATCCCAACTGCAACTCACGTAGGCTATGCATATGTGAATGGAAAGAGCAATTAATGGGGCCTTAACCCGGTAAGCGCTAAATAGACCTAGGGGCTAGGGTAGTTATTTGTGCATTTCTAGCCTTGGATTCTGGCAGAATTAGTTATATTTACAATATAGACCATTATTTGTTTTCGGTATACTTTTATTTTACATATAAATTATGATGTATATATGAACCTTCAAGAGTGCTAAAATAAGTGGGAAAAGCATTTGGGTGGTGAAAAACGAAGATATTGGCCACCCGGTCGTAATGTCAGGCGAGAGAGAGCTACAGGCAACCCTCCTCTCTCGCTGTCTGTGAGGTAACCGAGACGAGCGGGGCGGTGTGGGCTGGTGTCTGGGTGTTACATATCGATCTTTTCTGCAACCCACTTGTGCTACATTATCGCGGGAGAGAACAATAACCGATAAATGATAATAAGAAGAGGGAAAATAGGTGATAATTGAGGAGGGGAGGGAGGGGGGAATAAGGTGGGGAAGGAGGGGAGGGGGTGGGTGAGATTTACATGGATGAGTACTGGAGGGGAATTATCTCACCTAGAGACAAATTCCTTTGTTTTGATAGGCCCTTTTTTTTTTTTTTTGGAAAGCTTTTTTTATGGTCTTGCTTCCGTGAGGCCTATCGCGTTCCCTATAGGAAGCCTTCCGTGAGGCCTATCGCGCTTGCCGGGTTAACCACTAGGGAAGTCCTCTCGATAAATTACCCCTGAACCAATATCAAGTATTATGTTCCTTCCAACAACCAACTATACTCCTAAAATCGATTAATGAAATTTACAAACACTTGTGGCAATCCGTGGATTCGACTCCAGGATGCTCGCACCGAAAATCAACACCTTATGCATCGCACCACGAAGACAGTTAAAGAATGGTGGACACTGCCTAAGATTTTTATGCAATTTCGAATCCTGCAATATCAATCTAAGCATGTACAGACATCCCAACTGCAACTCACGTAGGCTATGCATATGTGAATGGAAAGAGCAATTAATGGGGCCTTAACCACTAGGGAAGTCCTCTCGATAAATTACCCCCTGAACCAATATCAATTATTATGTTCCTTCCAATAACCAACTATACTCCTAAAATCGATTAATGAAATTTACAAACACATGTTCACATAACATTAACCCGTACAGCCCCAGCGACGCGCCTGGCGCGTCGGCGATGTATGTAACTCACAGCCCCAGAGACGCGCCTGGCGCGTCACCCTAATTTCCCCTAATTGCGCCGACCGTAACCTCAGGTGTAGCCACGCAAGAGGGCTCAGATTTGTATGGGAACTGTGTACGTATCCCACGCAACCGTGCCGATGGTTGAAAACTCTCAAAGTCCACGTGCGTGCGCGCGAGCGCGCAATAACCTGGTTTTTTGGGATAATTGCCTTCAATTTTTTACTCTTATAAAATCCGTGTTCGGGGGCTCTGTAGGACCATTTTTTAAGCTTTTTGAGCGGTTTTTCGTGGTTTTTCCTTCATTCCTAACCCATTCGCTATTGTTTCTGGAATAAAACCATTTTTTGAAAACCGGCCGGGTTCTGGTGCGCAAACATTACAAAACTAGCCGGGGCTCCACGGGTTAAGCCTAGAGTAGACGCACATTTATTGAGAGTTTGATAGCCTATTATTGCATATAGAACTCTGTAGAGTATTTGTGTTGGGTTAACTGCACCACTACTACTCCTCGATTACGGGATTCCTGTCTTAGGTAATTATTTATTGTTGATTTTACCTTACTCAAGGGACCCTACAGATGCGCGGAGAAGGGATACTTTTCTTATTGTCACCCCCCTATACAATTTTCAGAGTTAAGTCCTAGTTTTGTCCAGCCAGTCAATTCCAGTCCACAACACTTTGTTTACATGCTAGGCTCCTCCCAGAAGTTCCCGGATGTTCATTAGCCAATGAGAGTCGAGCTTCACCTAGTGATTTATTTTCCCAACAAATTATTATTATCTTTTACAATTGTCTCTTCCAGTGTTTTACATACTGTCTAAATTTATTACTTTCTAATTTTTCTACATTTAGTTTTTGGGATATCGATTTGTAACAATAAATCTTAACTTTTACCCACAATGCACTTCGCCTGTGAAGTGTGACGTCAGTTTCAAACAACCTCTTGGAAGGCCTCATGCCAGGTTAGTTTTCCTCACATTTAGGGGTATGTTTGGTTGTATTTCTCGAATATGGCTATTTTTCTTCAATATATAACCTTAAGTAGACCCTTAGGGCTTGCATTACAGGGTCTTTTCCATGTCAAAAAGGCCAATTTCGCCCATTATATAGACATATCCTCAGGCCACCCCCCCCCCCCCCACACACACACACACACACTCACGTATGTTAATGCTTTGTAAGTGTGTATTTTCTATTTATTAAGTGAGGAAAGCCCTATTTATTAGCATTTGTATTATTAATTGTAATTCCGATACCTCAACAATCTAGGGTTGAGTTTGGGAATGCAGGGTTTCGGGTGGGGTAAAAATAGGGGTATTGTACACAGTGGGAATAGCCTAACTCTAAAAATGTAATAAATACAATTGAAAAAAACCCAAAATGTTGAAATCCGAGCCAAGTTTTGGCCAATTTTCAGAGTCCAAAAAGGGCAAAACCCATAATACTAGGTTAGGTTAAGTTAGGTTAGGCTAATGTTAACCCCATAATACTAGGTTAGGTTAGGTTATTTGGTTAGGTTAATGACAAAACTTGGCTCGAATTTCATGGATTTAGCGGGGGTGTGGGGGCGGCAGCCCCCACCCATAATACTAGGTTAGGTTAAGCTAATGTTATCCCCATAATACTAGGTTAGGTTAGGCTAATGTTATCCCCATAATACTAGGTTAGGTTATTTGGTTTGGTTAATGACAAAACCTGGCTCTGATTTCATGGATTTAACGGGGGTGTGGGAGCAGCAGCCCCCACCCATAATACTAGGTTAGGTTAAGCTAATGTTAACCACATCCTTACCGAGTTTTTCAACAGTGAAAAACAAGAAAACCCCAGCCAACTTTCAAAATGAGGTTACTGTGATTTTGGACTCTGAAAATTCGACAAACACCAGCCAAGTTTGGTCAACACTTTGGAGTTTTCTTCAGCTGAAAAAGGGTGAAATCCGAGCCAATTTTGTTTTTGCCCTTTTTGTTCTCTGAAAATTGGCCAAATCCGAGCCAACTTTTGCCAAAACTTGGCTCGGATTCCAAGATTTCAACATTGGTGTTTTTTCAATTGTATTTATTACATTTTTAGAGTTATTCCCATAATACCCCTATGTTTACCCCACCCAAAACCCCGCATTCCCAAACTCTCCCCTAGATTGTTGAGGTATCGGAATTACAATTAATAATACAAATGCTAATAAATTGGGCTTTCCTCACTTTCTAAATAGAAAATACACACTTACAAAGCATTAACATACACAAATAAAATAAATTAAACATAAAATAGCAGGAGTAGTAGTTATGCAGAATTACCTTTGTGTTCTTTGTTCACTGGGAATATACATCAGAGGTTGGATCTAGCGCTTTCCGTTGTAGCATTTATGCCATTACTAGCCCAATGAATAAGAGCCCTGATATATTTGAACCTCAGTCGTAACATAATAATGATCAAATAAAACACCAATCAACCACCACCCACTTAAGCTGTCCAGACCATTGGTTGGCCTGGCGGAAGTAATCCTCCCTGTAACAGAAGACTAATGAAGTCCTCCACCCTCTACTTCGAACCAGGCACCCCAATAGTCTGGATCCCTAACTAGAATAATGCTCATAAACAAATAAATTTACCTTAACCAGGCCAAGGTTACGGCACTAAAGTAATATGAACACATATATGAAAAACAAACAATAAACTAGAAGGGACACACAAGCCACACACACGTCCTTAGATTGCTTATATAAATGAATAATGCCAATGAATAAAATAAAGAATAAATAAACAAATGCCAAGAGGAGAGAATGCGAGAGGTAGGTGTTGCTCCCTCGATAACTAAATGCGGACTGACTTCCATCTGGCACACACTGACGACGACAGGTGGCTCCACATGAACCAGCTCGATGGTTCTTTTATGCACAATGTAACCAATGTAACGTAATGTACAATGTAAGGAGGATCACATAGGATTAAATAACTAAATACAAAATGTATGCAATGCATAACATATACTGTATATAATATGCATTGTGTTAATGTATTATTTATAGCCCCCAATAAACCAATAAACAATTAAAACACCTGCAGACGACAGCCACTGAGAATGGAAACGCAAAGTGACCACGTCATTGAACGAAATTATAAGAATATGAAGCAAGCGATCAAATACTGGGACAGACGATAATATACGGATAATAATTATGAAGCAGGGCTGATCACTGCTTCACGCACTATTGAAATTACCGCGAGACGTATGATATAATTATTCACCCTGTGAATATAATATTATGACCAATGCAACATAGTAATGTATAGGCTATTATAGACTATTTATAAACTATATAAAGCTTACGATGAAGGAACATCGTCACACAGACGAAGAACACCCACATACATACTGGAAGGGGGTGCTGATACGGTGTTGGTGTCCCTACACGACTTCCTCCCAGACACGGCGCTATCACGAGTTATGCGGCGAAAAAATGAAAATCAGGCTGCTTGATGACCAGCTGCTGGTGAAGATGATGCTCGTGTGCATCGCCTGGTTTAGGTGTTGCGTATAGGGTCGGGATGATCATCGCGGGCGTGTCGTGTCGTGTCGTGGTCGTCTCGAACTGAAGTGGGATGAGGCGGTCGTGCCGAGCTGAGGCGAGCCGAAGCGGTCGTGCCGAGGCGTCGTCTCAAAGACTTTGAACTAGGTTTCTATAGTTCCAAGTGATGTGAAAAATAGATAATATAATTATGTAAGAATATGTGTATACTTCCAAATAAACACGTTAAGTTTGAAAGACATTTTTTGTTTTACGGCCAGATAATGTACCAGTATAAGCCTAGCGTGACATATAAATTATGTAACAGTCTATTCTGTGCAAAGTAAAATATTTAGATTTTTTTTTTTGCATTTCCCCGACTCATTGCATCGTAATAAGACTAGAATTTAAGAAAAAAAAAACAAAGAATTTAAAGAAAACAGGCTTAAAGGGTTAATATGGACTTCCAGCAATAAACAGGCTTCGAACTATCTCACTTAACCCTTTTTACCACCACAGATCCTTCTTAACCTGCACAATAATCGTCTAAATACAGTATAGCTAGAACAAAATACAAACAGACGTAACCGGTACAGGAGGGGTTAATGTAGAGTTTGAGATTATCAACGAAACGATCTTGTCAAACCCTTTCAGTACGACCACACCGTTTATCATTAATGTGATTATTATTAAATAATACTATTATATTTAGGAAGAACTTCTGTGAGTCAAAGGGTTATCTGGTACAGTGTGCTACCCTTCTAATCTCTAGAAGGTTTTCCTAAGCTGAAAAATTTGCCTAATGTTTACAAAAAATATAGTAAATTACGCTATCGTATTTAATAGGTTATGGAAAATACTATTTATATTTAGTCCAGCTACGGCATAACTAAAATTAGTCACACTAATATCTAACTTGGCTAATTTCAAATAGTGAGAGCTGTGACAATTGTTTAAATTTACTCCTTCCCTCAGAACAGAATGACCTGATTAATTATGAGAAACAAGACCGATTTTAACGATATCAAGAACAATGGGTTAGGCAAGTTCGATGAACGTTTGTCAATGAACAGTCAGACTCAGGAATCCGGGACTAACTAACTGTTGGTATTACATGACGGATTCAAGTGTTATTTGTTCCTTTAATCTAAGCGAATTAGGCCAACAATGGGCCAAACCCGGAAGTAATTAGCATCAAGACATGTTTGGTACCATGAGAACCGCAATTTCTTGTAGATTAACATACTAAAAGCCTCGCTTCATAGCTTTTGGGGAAATTTTCTTGCAGATGTAAACGTGAAAGGTGGTTTTTAATGTTTTATTTTTCACTTTTTTGGTTTAGTATCGTTTGTTCAATTGGGGGAGAAATAAAAATAACAATAAAATACAAATAATACAAAAAATAGGAAAAGTGGGGATTGGGCCTGAGTAAATAGATAGATAGGTTCAAATGAACTATATTTGACAGGGATATTAATGTACTTCTTCTATTATCTTTAAAAGAGTTTCCAGAGCTTTTCAGTACCAGTATATTTAAGAAATGACAGTTTTTATTCTTTTGATTGTATAATTCAGCTCTAATCAGGGGATAAAGAAAGCGAAATCATGGGAGTGAAATACCAG
>JBAKBP010031788.1:0-24006 GCA_037953745.1 Lithodes maja
CTAGTAGGTGGGAAAGGGCCAACCAAATCTACTACAACTTTGCTGAACGGAGGCCCGGTGACAGGTATGGGAAACAAAGGTGCCTTCGGGATTGTCTGGTTAGGCTTCCCCGTTGTCTGGCAGGTCGCACACCCAGCCACCCATGCACAGACATCAGCCTTGACCCCAGGCCACCAGAAAAACCTGCCCAATGCCGCCAATGTTTTTGTTACCCCCAAATGACCCGCCACCGGCACATCATGCGCCAGACACAATAAGGACTCTCTATACTTATTTGGAACAACCACCTGGTCTACTACCCTCGCACCGCCCTCCCACTTCGATTTGGGGTCTAGAAATCTGCGGTACAATATCCTGTTGAGCCTAAAGAAATCTCCCGGCTTCGCATCCCCATCTTCCTCCAACTCTATGGCACCATTGCTATAACGAGCTAGGCTAGCGTCTTGCAGCTGCTGCTCACTAATGTCCCTGGGCGTCAATGCATCAAGATGGTTTTGTAATAAGACATTACCCCGGCTAGTAGGCTCTACTGCCTTAGTGGCTCTCGCTACAGCTCTTGCCTCACGCGAAGTCTTACCCAACTCTGCCTTGTTACACACCATATCTGGGCCAGAGTCAACTCCCGTGTTTATTATAGGTCCAAGTACCGAATCACCGAGAAGTGCAGCAGAATCAATGTCCCTTTTCCTGCCCTTAGCAACCTTCTCCTGATCCTTCCTCCACTGTCCCCGAGGTTGAGTGCTAGGCTGTGCAGGAGCCGCAGAGCGAGATCGGGTTACCACACAGGCCATCTCATCCTGTTGGCACCTCCCAACCCATTCCCGATTCTCACCATCCACGTCGGCCGCCCTCTCGGCAACGACTAAGGGTGGAGTCCCGGAAGTGGGCACCGCAAAGTCGTTGCCGAGAAGAAGGTCGACGCCCTCAACTGGCAAACACTCAACGATCCCTACATCCAGCTCCCTGCACACCTCTCCCACTCTCAACTCCAACCTCACAAGTGGGTATGACCTCGTAGCATTTATACCCTGCACCACAACAACTCTGGCCGCATTTATCGGTTTCCCTGTGAAGTTCCTCAACAAAGTTTGCGAAGCCCCCGTATCCCTCAGCAAGTCAACCCTCCGTAGTTCACTCCCCCAGCTCACAAACCCGTGCCCCCGATGGCTACAGAAAGTGTCCCGTGACAGGTGTCGAGCTTCTTTACCGCGTGTGCCTCAGCTGCTGACAACCTACCCCGGGCAGTTGCTGCAGCCTTCAGAGACACACCGATACTGTGAACCAATGACACCGGCTTAGCGGGAGTGTTACTAGGGCACTCACGTGAATAATGGCCTAGCTTCTGACATTTGTAACATTTCACATCCCCAATGGGCTTCTTCCCTTGTGCGGGCGAAGAAGGGGCCTGACCTTTAGTAAACGGGAGAGGCTTGTGTTTGTAGGTGTTATTAGGTGCAATGCATTTAGTGTGGTTATGTGTGTCATAGGATTTGTTATTATCGAAAACTCTGGTGGGTGGGGTATAGCGCCCCTTCTGCCCTGACTCAGCCCTCTGAGCGGCACCGCAACCACGAATCAATGATAATCTGAGGTCTGCCATCTTGGCAGCCTCCTCTACTGTCTTGGGACATTTTTCCTTAATGTTCAGCGTTAGATCGGTTCCAGTACATTGGTAAAACTGTTCCAGATAGAAAAGTTGCTTAATTTCCTCAGCCGACTCTGCGTGCTCGGACCGAAACCAGTTATTACCTGCATCTGTTAAGTCCCGTGCGTGCTCCATAAAACTGACGTCGCTCTTCTTATTCACGCCACGGAACTTCAATCTATAAGTTTCGGGTTGCAGTTCGTAGGCCCGGAGCACAGCCTCCTTCACCAGTCCATACACTACACTCTCGTCCAGTGACAGTGCATCGTAGGCTTTCAACCCCTTACCCACTAGACGTGATGAAACTAATGCTGCCCATTTAACCTCCGGCCAGTCATACTCACGACACTTCTTTTCGAAACGAGCAAAAAACTCAGTCACTGCTGTCTCATCAAATGCGGGTACTAACTTAATTAAATGCGAAAGTGAGTCTGTAACCCGGTGCCCACCACCGAGATGACGCCCTGTGGTCTCTACTCTAGACTTCTCGACATCCATTTCAGCCTGGTACCTGGTTGCATCCTGATTGGCTTGGATTCTAGCAACCTCTATGCGTTCTATACTAGCCTGTTGTATCTGAGTCTCCTGCAGCTTAAACTTAGCTAGTTCTAGCTGAAATAACATCTCAGGAGACAGGCCTGGGGGGGGAGAGCACAAAATGGGGGATCCACACCGAGACGTGTTTACGGGTAAGCCAGCTTGCCCTTGAGAACCCTCCTGCTGCATCGTGCTAAGACTCGCTGGCTGAGGGCCCAGCTCAGGGGTAGAGTGGAATGGAGGCTTGGAGGGAACCCCCCAAGACCCCACTCCACCCACCGCCCCATCGCCATCACCCAACAAACATGCCACCAAATTCTTCTTGGGCCAACTGTCAGGACAGTCCCGCCCCAAAACCGTGGCTAAACAGCGAAGACCGTAACAATCAATAGCCTGCAGGCGCTGTTCGGTCAAAGGTGTCTGCAAAAATGCCCGGGCATCCCTCTCTCCACTTATAACACTCCCCTCCCTAAACATCTGTTGTACTTGCTGGTTACTAGGCTGTACCGTGTTATCCTCCCCCGTAAATGATGAGTCATTAGACATAGTGCTGGTTATACAATTGCTGTTCATAAAAAAAAGAAGTGCTTATTACTAATTGCAGTCTCGACTCACAAAATGTTAAAGATGCTTGAATGACTCTACTCTAGACACCCCCAACGAAACAATCTGCAAGTCCACCAATACAATAATGACACAATAAAAATTCCTCCAATATGCAAGAAAATTCTAGCCAGCTCTACTAGGTAGCATAGAATAGTTCTCCAAAAAACATGTGATAGGATACTACTGAATCTTGTGCAAGGTCGCCATTTTGTTACGGCTGGATCGGCAATACATATTCGGGATTCTTGATCGTAGGACAGAAATGGCTTATGTGACAACGACACGCTCGATTCCAGTCCCGAATACTATATGCTCCAGACAACAAAAGCACCAACGCCCTACAGAGTTATCGTCTATGGTAACGAGGTACCTTAACTCGGCGAAAGTGTACAACAGGGGTAGGCTATGAGGCTAAACTCCCTCAGACATTTATAGGTTACGTTATTACTAAAGAAATGCAATACTCAAGAAACTACGTTAATATTAAGCCTCTAATAATGTAGAATAGAAGCAGGCTAAAGGTATGACAGTGAAATGCTAAATGACAAATGTACACGCCTACTTGAAAGCGCGTGCACTAGAATAATTGTCCCCTACTAACATGCACTAGCATGTAGCATACAAGATGTTCATGATCCAGTAGATACCTAATAATACACATGGAAGGAACATAAATAGTAGTCACTTATTGTAATAATGAATCTATACTTGGAATAACTAAAAGGTTGCAGGCAACAGTACTGCGCCGGTAGCCTACTACCGCATAGGCTACTTCGCTTCTCTCACTCTGTCTCCCCTCTGAGTCCGTATACGCCCTACGCAACAGAACTCCGGACACAGCAGCAAAACGACAGTGCAGTTAATTGATACATGAAAGTATTAATAGTGTTGTCTTGTGTGTGAGTAATGTGTATTGTAAAGTGTTACATACATAAACTTAAAGAGAGCTGCAATGCATAGTAAAATAAAGATATCACCCACTCATCATCCCCATGTGTTCTAGCTAGCAGGCCAAGTCACAGGAACAACGAGTCCCAGCACCGAAAGCGAGAACCCAGGAAAAGACTGCAGAGAACACAAGGACAGATAAATTACGCTACTCTACTATACCGGCACTACGAGCGAGCTGTAGTCTCTGGTACTGCACTCGCTCCTGGCTCGGTAGGCAAATCAAGGCTAAGTCCTCGCCCCTCTACAGACAACTCCTGGGCATGGTCGGGCTCTTACACATGGCACTAGTCTAGTCACAAATTGGATGATGAGCTGGGCATATAACTCGTGAACATGTAGAACGTTCACCAACTATCCTCATCAAGAAGATCGCTGTTCACATTAACCCCTTAAATCTAATACATGTAAATATATGCTTGTCCTAAGAGTAATACGAGAGGTGAGTGCTGAAACTCCTTTAGGACCTCAAGGGAAGGGTATGCATTTAAATAGAGAGAAGAATGAAATGAGAGTAATGTCGTCAGAGAGAAAGAGTGCAACCGTGAGAAATTGGGAGAGAGGGCAAGGGATGTTAGTATCTCAAAGGTTCTAGGCAACCTGATCATGGAACACACAGCGAGCCTCCATGCAATGTGCAGTACGACAACATGGGCAGCCAGGCAGCATATGCAGGCGGCAATGTACTACCAACCCTGTCGCACCTAGCTATAAGCGCAGGGCTGCCAACCGGTCCATACGTCTGGCAACCACCCCCCCGGCAGCGTGGCGCACCGCTACCCTCTCGCTCTGAAGTCTAACTCACTCTCTCTCTCTGAATTCCTATCATCTCATCTATCAACTTCTCTATTGATACTACATATTAAATGGAAGGTCTCGACATGGCTTAAAACAAAACCCACCACTGGTTAGCAAATGACGAGACCTTTGCAGAGATACAAAGAACATAGTTATACGTTGTCACACTCAATATAAGCAGCCAGCATGGTACAGCGCGGTACCGTGGTGGTACAGTGGAGTACCAAGGAGTACAATCAGGTTACGTTGCCACGCACTGGGTGCGTCACAATATATAGCACCCGTATCTCCTCTGAGGATTCACAAGCGCTTGACCTTCATTAATCAACCTATGACCATTACCCATCTCCCTTGATCAAGGTGAGAAGATAACCGCCGGCTATATCCCAGAAAAAACTTTTCAATCTGAGCGGGGCTTGAACACCAGTTTGCAGGATGGAAATAAGACATGCTATCAACTGAACCAGCCGGACGGCTGCAGTAAAACCTGAGATGGTACAGTTGTCCACATTAGATCCCTCTCCTACCATTAACAATCTGATCAAAAAGTGCCAGTGTAATGTAAAATATATCCTTAAGATACGGACAAATTTTGTGTTCGAATCAACAAATTGCAGGAAAAGAAACGATACTACCAAGTCGATGTCATTCTCCAAACTGTCAAATTAACATGAAGAGATGTAGCCAATTTCTACTGGCAACTGTGTGTGGTGTTGTATTAATGTTGTGAGTAATGGGTGTACCCATAGGCCAACATCAAGGTTTTTACATAATGTGTATCAGGTTAATATATATGCAACTGTACCTACATATAAACCTGAATCTGTATTGCGTTAGGCTAAATGAGGCTTTAGAGCGAAACAATTGAGAGAAAAGAAAGATTATATTTTGTTCGTTATGAGCATTTATGAACAACGTATTACTAAACAGCTAATTTGTTTCTTACTTAGTCTCAATTGCAATTAAGAACTGAATAATATCTAAATGTCACACAGGTCAGACTGCCTTAATTAGTAACAAGAGGTCATAGAGGTCAGAGTTAGAGCAGTCGTAGGTGTGAAGAGATTAACCTTTTAAAGATGACACATTTTGACACTTTATTCTGGCTATCATTAGACGATTTTATACAATTAAGGAGGGATCTGTGGGTTATACAAGTGTAAAGGTTGTCTCAATTAACCTTCTGACTTCCACATACCCTTCCTAATCTAAATAAAATCGTCAAATAATAGCAAGAAAACAAAGGAGAAATGTGTAAGCGGATCATGACAGGGTTAAGATGGAAATGGATTAAAAGTGGCCCCTTGAGAGTTGCACCAGAATATTCAAGTGTTCACCAGTTATATCCAGTCTTTGCAGCATTATCATCATTTGTCATCATCTGTTCAACAACTTATACTATCATCATTATCATCATAATTCTCTACCAGCTTTCAATATCATCACTTCGTCGCTATCAATCATCCTTTTTACAATCTCATTCATCATTATCATTATTTATCATTATCTACTTTCACCATAACCATAATTCTTGTTAATCATCCAAGCTTTTTCATCGCTCTCGATCATCATTCATCGTTGCCACACTTATCCTCATTATTCCTTCCATAGTAAGAGCAGTGGTAGGTATGGATAGATCAAGAACATTGTAATCCTAATCATCACCAATATTTCTCCGTAATAAGAGCATTCGTAAGTATGGATAGAACAAGGAGCATGTAAAAGTGTTCCCTTGAATGTTGCAGCAGAACAGTGGAGTAGTTATCTCCAATATGTTTACAATGATCAGCAATTATTATAATTTGTAATATTACAGTTTCACATTCAACATCATGCAGTACCATATACATTTGAATCATCATCCTAGAGATGGTATAATGTTTACCCATTCTCTTCCAACGCCATCCGTCCCTACCATCCTCATTATAATTTAAAACCATAGCCGCTTATCACTATCATCTTCACATTATCCTCCCCATAACCATCATTATTTTTTAGCAAAGTAAGATCAGTCCTTAATGTGGATAGATCATTAGCAAGAGCCGGCTTCTATCCGATCTTGTAGCATTATCATTAGTATTACAGGCTCATCCATAATCATAATTACCATAAGCAGTCTTGACATTATAGTAATCATCATCATGCATTCCATCATTCACTCCCCTCTCCATTCTACACAATCATTTATAACCATATTCTAAACCATCATCGGTAATCATAATCATGTATACTTCATTTTCCTTACCATCATTATGAATCTCAAAGTAAGATCAGTTATGGGTGTGGATTTGATCAAGGGTAGGAGCAGTTTTGAGTGACCTCTTGAGGATGTCATCAGATGAGCCACATGTACTCAGGCTTATCTCGATCTTTGTACCATTACTTTCACTATTCATCATATTTTAGCAACCTTTTCATCATCATTATTATCATCTTCATCCTCCTCACATAGGCCTACATTATTCATCATTCAACATCACTATTAAAATTTATGTTATCATCATAATCTTATACCATAAAAATCTACCTATATCACAATGTTCACAATCTTTTTTATCACCATCATCATCATCATATAATTATCACCCTTGTCACATTATATTCCTTATCATATTATCACCATCATCATCATATAATTATCACCCTTGTCACATTATCTTCATTATCATGTTATCACGATCATCACCATATAATTATCACCCTTGTCACATTATCTTCCTTGTCATATTATCACCATCATCATTGTTCATTTCAAAGTATAAGCAGTCTTCAGTGTGGACAAAAGCAAAAGCAGGTTTGAGTGGCTCCTTGATAATTGCACCAGAGAACTCAAGTGTACCGTGTCATATCTCCGAGTATTGTACCATTTCATTCAATAAGTTCATCATCATCATTATCATCTTCACCATCCTCATACAAATCATTCATTGTTCCCCATCTTTATCACAACCTTGTTTATCATCACCTGTTTCTACCGTCATAATTAAATACTTAGATCCTTCAATGTTACCCCCTCGCTCATCATCATTATTATATAAATCATTCTCTATATACCATCGCATCCATCATCACCATTAAGGGGGTAGTGCTTGGTGTTTGGTCTATATATTTACATATTATATATTATATATATTTTTTAGTTTCCTCGATATACCTCCATCAAGCTTAGAAAAACACCCCCTTGACACACTTTCAAGACAAATTTGTAAATTTTTCGGTAGATGAATGTCCCGGCCACAGGCCGATTCCTTCTAAAATTAGAGGCTCGCTATTGCTCGCCAGGAACAAATCTAAAGGGCACAAAAGGTCTTAATATTGACACAAAAATGGGGCGAAAGGTCTCAAAATCGCCAAACTAACGGAACGAACGCCTTAAAACCTCAAAATTAATATGCTAAACATGAGGGAGAAGGGGGTCCAGAAAAAGCGAGTACTACCTCCTTAACGTCATCATGTCAGTAATCTTTGCTGATCACTAACCTTTCATCAGTATCATCATCATCACCACCATTATATCATCATTATCATCATCATCATCATCATATCATTATCATCATCATCATATCATCATCATCATCATATATCATCATCACCCTCATCATTATCATATTATCATCATATCATCACCATCATCATCACCATATCATCATCACCCTCATCATTATCATATCATCACCATCATCATCATATCATCATCACATCATCATCATCATCATATATCATCATCACCCTCATCATTATCATCATATCATCATATCATCACCATCATCATCACCATATCATCACCCTCATCATTATCATATCATCACCATCATCATCATATCATCATCATCATATCATCATCATATCATCCACCCTCATCATTATTCATCTCCTAGTAAGAGCAGTGGTGGGTGTGGATAGATCAAGAGCAAGAGCAGGTTGAGTGGCAACTTGAGAATTTCACCAGAGGAGTCAAGTGTGCCGAGGCTTATCTCCGATCTGTTGTGTGTGTGTGTGTGTGTGTGTGTGTGTGTGTGTGTGTGTGTGCACCAATACATGTGCGTTCAGGAATGGGAAAAATAAACACGAGATAGTAAACGTGAAATGACAACTTACAATTAACGGTATATTATTAGGCAATTCGGTAATTGGTCGATTTCCACGAACAATAAAATAAACGAGCAGGAGATGCGATTACTCCAGCATCCCATTATTACATAAACCTATCGTTATATATTCTTATTGTAAGTAATTCACACTGTCCAGGTAGGCCTTTTCGATATCCTTTAATAACTTTAAAATCGCCTGGGCAAAAGGCAAAACATTTGCCAATTCTTGGTTTGGAGAGCTAGACAGATAATAGGAGTGGGACTGTGTTGAAAGGCGGGTGTCTCGCACTATCCGCAAGGGAGGGTGTGTGCACTGAGAGAGTTCTGAAGAACACTGATTGTTGTAATAGTGATAGAAGAGTGAGAGATGCAACATTGCGGCATGTAGAAAGAGATTGTAGGGAACTAGTAAGAGGAAGTGAGTTGATGAGGCGAAATGTTTTGATTCTACTCGTTCGAGAAGTGCTGTATGGGTGGAACCTCCCCACACATGTGAACAATACTCAATACAGGGACACACCAAAGGTCTTAAAATTGACAGAAATGGGGCGATAGATCTTAAACTCGCCAAATTAAAGAGGCGAACATATTAACATCGCAAAATGAATGAGGGTGAAGGGGTCCAGAAAAGAAAACCTAAGTGAAAATATCCCCTAAATATTGTAATGTCAGAAGTTAGTATGAATTTGTACCTACAATATAATCTCCTCTATAACATCCCAAGTGCTATGTTGTTGTTGTTGTTGTTGTTGTTGTTGCGCTTTAAATTCTCGAGCCATATACCCCCTCCTTCTTCCCCAGAGTAAAATGAGCACACACAATGGGCAGGATACGAGGAGATGATGAAACAACACTCGGTGGAGGGTCTTGGTCGAGTGGCTGCCTCAAGTGGGTTTGTTGTGTGTGTGTGTGTGTGTATAAGAGAGAGAGAGATAGAGAGAGTATGGGTATGTGGAGTATGTTTGTTGTGGCAGAGAGAGGTAGAGGATGCACGCCCGCCCACCACCCACTTCACCTCCTCTCTACCTGGTTTGAATCCCCCTTTTTCTTCAGGATGATGAGTGCTTTGTTCCCGTTCTGGTATTGTTTTTGCCCTAGTTTTGTTCTTTCTAATCACCCCCCCCCCCCCCTCTCCTCCCTCCCTCTCTCTCTCTCTCTCTCTCTCTGTCTTATTAAATTGTTATAATTATCATACAATTCCTGTGCAATAACCCCTTTAGTCAAAGGTTTAATGGAGATAGTTTGTACTTATTTGATTCTTATACACAATTCCTAAGCTGAATCAAATCTGAGTTAAGCCTATTTGGTTCGACGGATTCTTTTTGGATCGCCCCCATTTCGCTCCATTATTTTATGCATTTTGAGACACTTCACCCCATTAGTGTGACGAAAATAAGCTTCAGATCATTCAGGTGTCGATATTGTTTCTAGAAAATTCTTGCAGCAAAGTACAGTGTCCTACTTGAATTTGTACCCACTGCGTGATTCTATGAATAGTTTGAAAAATAGCTAAAGTAGTATGATTCGAGTGTAGTTTGTTATGCAGTACCTAGTTAACACTTTCTGAATTATGACGCGTATTTGCAGTTTATTTTGGCTATCATTAGACGATTTGATTCACCTTACGAAGGATCTGTGGGAGTAGGAGGCCTACTACAGTTGGTTTTGGCCCCTTAGATTCCTAGAGGTCCTTCATAAACTGTATAACATCGTCTAATGATAGCCATTATATATTGTCAATATACGTCATAATTCTCAAGGGGCTAATTTACATGACCAAACAGCGTATTTCTAACAAACTATTCGTATAAGTAGGCTATACTATTTTGTATATAAATAACACTATTACTCGAAATACACAAATATTACACCTGTCTGAAGTAGTAATCTCGTTCTTGCCTCAAAGTACACTTATACGTGTCTTGGCTCACGTAACAGAGAAGCTGATTGTTTCCACTAACGAGTTTTCTCAGCTCAGTGTTGCCCAGAGCTGCCCCAGGTCCTCTGATGGCTCCCCGGGGGCTTGAAAGATAAACAAGGTCGTGCCACAGGTAGACGAAAGCGGCAGTAAGGAATCAGGAAAAACACCGTGCAGATCGTTCCTCTAGTAAAGTTTAGTACAATTGTCCATACGTTTGGCTGCTACAAAGCTCCTTTAGATTATGTTATTTTAGTTATGTAGTTCCAGAGACAAAAATAATTTAGGGCTGTATAGTTTCTGTGTAATTATTTACGTACATAAATAGCTAAAGCAGCAACATTAACTGGACATTTTAACAGTCGATGTCTCGGAAACTCTACGTATACACATCACTAGTTCCAACAGCTACATATGATTTTCTTTAATTGTAGGAACAAAAAGTACTACATAAGCCTACATTAAACCATTAACGTATATTTTACAATTAGCTAGGAGGTATGTTAGAAATATCATCAAGTATGGCGAAACTGTTATGCTGTGGAGGAGTTTACTGAGCATGACTGTAAATCCAGCTAACTCCCACAAACATTTCCTTCTCCTATTAATTTCACTATACTTTACAAGCACACTCTTCTTTCCTACACAACTTAATGATCTCTAATGTAGCTTGATTTTGGCTCTTTACCACTCTTTCAACCTTTTGAGGAAAATTTGTAAAAGGCAGCTTAGCCTTGTGTCTTCTTCATACACATAGACAAAACAATTGGTCAGGGCTCAGATTTACTAACGAACGAGCGAGTGAAAGTGATCGCAAGTGGGAGGAGATACGAACGATTGATCTCCTATTTCCTTCCTATCTCCTCTCACTTGCGGTCAGTTTTGGTCATATCGGAACTCGTATTTGATAGTAAATGCGGGCCCATCTGGAGGGAGACTTAACTACTCTAATCCTTTTTCAGTAAGCGCCATAATGCATACGTTTCGCTGAAAACCATTGGGTATTGTATTGCTAAAATGTCTTGATTTGCATTTAGGCAGCCAAATAGGATAAATGGAAAACCTGTTGTGCATTGTAAAACAAGATACAGTTTCGTTAAGGGGATTTGATTTGCAATTTGATCACCGATAGTTCAAGAATAAAACTATACGAACGTTATTTAAACACTGAAAGGCAGGCGCATAATAGCAAGATAATTTCAAAATTATTCCTACTTTAAATAATCCGATTCAACAGACGCTTATTTTAAATATGGAGTTTAATGAACATAAATAAGTAAAACAAAATGGACATAAAGTTATCAATATGTCATCTAAGAACAAACATTAAGAAAGTAGCCCATTCTGCATACGAGGACGGCATTCTACATCTTATTCTGGCTATCATTGGATGATTCATTCAGTTTAGGAGGGACCATTAGAAATGTATGGCTTAACTATGCTTCGGACTCCCGCAGCTCCCTCCTAAGTTCAATAAAACCGTCTAATAATCGCCAAAAAAAAGTTAAAACTTGCCTTTATTAGATTTTCTAAAAAAAAAAAAAAAAAAAAAAAAAAAAAAAAAAAAAAAAAAAAAAATTGCACTCACTTTGTAAATGTGTCTATCTAAATACATACCCCAAACCCACCCCGTCTCTCTCTCTCTCTCTCTCTCTCTCTCTCTCTCTCTCTCTCTCTCTCTTGTCAAAACCTCAAATTGTGAACGTCGACGCATCTTTTGTGCTAATAAAGAATAATAAAGGTACAAAAATAATACTTGCATTAATATACAGACCTCCAGCTCAATCAGTGCAAACTGACCGAGAAATTTACGAACAAATTGCAGATGTAAGTAACTCACAAGATACCGTAATTTTTGGCGACTTTAATTTACCTGTGACCAAGTGGGGCGATACTCTTATTTCACACTCCGGACATGACTTGTATACGAACTTGCAAGAGAGTTCGCTTTATCAATTTGTTCGAACGCCAACCCGTGGTAATAACGTTCTTGACATTGTACTTGCAACAAAAGAAGAATTAATAGAGAATTTGAATGTTGGTGATGAATTCAGTAACAGCGACCATTGTACGATAACTTGCACTTTAAAGTTTACTAGTAACGAACCAAATAGTAGCATCGAAAAAGTCCCTAATTTCAAGAAAGCAAACTTCCATAAACTTAGAGCTATGTTTAAAGAAACTGACTGGAGCTTTTTAATTCACAATAACGACATAAATACATCTTGGAAGTTATTCGAAGCCACTTACCTAAAAGCAGTGCAAGACTGCATACCATCGAAAATACGGCGTCCAGGCCATAATAATAAGCCCAAATGGTGGAATAAAGATATTTCAAACTGCCTGCTTGCTAAAAAATTTGCTAATGATAGATTAAAATCCTCACAAAATGACGAAGAACGGCTGAAATTTGTTGAGCTACGACGCAAAGCCAAAAAGTTAATTAAGCAAAGTAAAAAGACCTTAGAGTTACATATTGCGAATCAAAGTAAAACAAACCCGAAAGAATTCTATAGTTATATCAGAAAGAAAAAAGTAGTTACTTCAACTGTTGGACCGTTAGTCGATGAAAATGGAGAATACACCAAAGATGAAGTACAAATGAGTAATGCCCTCAATACCTTCTTTGCATCAGTTTTTACAACAGAAGACCTCAGTGATATCCCTACACCATCGCCGATTCAGATTGATAATTCAGATGTTCTAAGCAATATCACCGTTACAGAGAGAGAAGTATTGAATTGTTTAGATAAACTCAAGGTAAATAAAACGCCTGGACCTGATACAATCTCGCCTAGAGTTCTAAAGGAAGCTAAGGATGAGCTCTCCAAACCACTGACATTACTATTCAATAAATCCTTGCAGTCTGGAACTATGCCCGATCAGTGGAAGCTAGCCAACGTAACACCGATATTCAAAAAAGGCAGCAAATCCCTACCCAGTAACTATCGTCCAATTAGCTTAACCTCAGTTGTATGTAAAATGCTAGAAACGGTCATACGAGACAGACTCGTAAATCACTTAGAGGAAAATAACATACTTAAAGATACTCAACACGGCTTTCGTAAAAAACGTTCCTGTTTAACAAACCTCTTAGACTTCTTCCACGATATCTTCAACCTCTACGATGAGAGTAAAGCTGTAGATATTATATACCTTGATTTTCAAAAGGCCTTTGACAAAGTTCCCCACAAACGTTTACTGCTAAAACTAAAAGCGCATGGAATACAAGACGGTGTGTTGAAATGGATAGAAAATTGGCTCAGCGACAGAAAGCAAAGAGTAGTCATAAACGGTAAGGCATCTAAATGGACCAATGTAAGTAGCGGGGTACCCCAGGGATCGGTACTAGGACCAATTCTCTTTCTAATTTACATCAACGACATAGATGAGGGTCTCACCTGTACAATCTCAAAATTTGCTGACGATACAAAAATTGCAAATAGCGTACTCTCAAAAGAACAAGTTGACGATATGCAACACAATCTAGATAAATTGTCATGTTGGGCCCAAATTTGGCAAATGAGTTTCAATGCGGATAAATGTAAAGTACTACATATCGGATTCCTAAATGAGAAAGCAAACTATTCGATGAATGGCACTCAGCTTAAGAATGTAAACAGAGAAACCGATCTGGGAGTAACAATATCGAGTAACCTAAAACCGAGTCAACAATGTTCAGAAGTTGTTAAGAAGGCAAACAAAATAATTGGCTTTATAGGCAGATCATTTGAGCATAAATCCAAAGAAGTTATCCTAACCCTTTACAATTCCTTAGTCCGCCCTCTTCTGGAATACTGCGTTCAATCCTGGTGCCCTTATTACCAAAAAGATATAAACAAGCTAGAACGAGTTCAACGTAGTTACCAAAATGATACCTAGCCTAAAGAACAAACCATACGAAGAGCGTCTTAGAGAATTAAATCTATTTCCTTTAACCCAGCGCAGATTAAGAGGTGACTTAATTCAAGTGTTCAAAATCATCAAAGGCATCGACAATATGAACTGTAGTAAGTACTTCACTATCGACCAATCTAATTACACGCGGGGAAACGGTTGCAAAATTATTGGTAAATCTTTTAACTCACACGAATCTAAGAATTTCTTCTTCAATCGAGTTGTCAACTTGTGGAATGGGCTTCCCCGAAACGTTATAGACTGCATCACCGTTGATTCATTTAAACTCCGCCTAGACAAATATCTCGCATCAAACCCGCGACTGACTGCGTTTGTAAATGAATAACTTTATTTTATCCCCCCCTCAGTTACTAACCCATCTGTCCCCTACTAACTTCCTAATCCTGCCACGGACATTAGTTCCAGGGCAGTAATTCCCTTTCCAATGTTCCCTTACCCACTCTAAACCACTGTTTGGACACTTGATCCTCAGTGTTTTGGAGGACAAGCAACCTAGAAGGGTCACTAGATCTGTTGTTGCTTGATTTCCTTTGTACTCCTCTGTACTCTCTCTCTCTCAAACACACACACACACACAACAATAGGGATACTACATAAACCCAGCAAAAGCAAAACACACTACAGAGCTCTAAAACCAAGGCTCTATTATTCTTCCCATACATCTAAGCCAACACGGGGTCCACAATAGGCCCTCTAAATACGGCCTAACTATTTGTCTTGGCTCCTGCTAATAATTGCTTTTGGTATCTGTGCTGCTTGATCATTTTTGTTTTACTCTCTCTCTCTCTCTCTCTCTCCTTCTAATTTACTGTCCTATTCTTCCACTATAAATTGTCCCTGTCTAGTAGTATTAACGCCGGAGCACCTAGTTGGGACCTCAAGGTCTGTGTGATCTGAGCATCTGTGTCTGTGCAACTCTCTCTCTCTCTCCTTCTACTTTACTGTCCTATTCTTCCACTATAAATTGTCCCTGCCTAGTAGTATTAAGGTCGGACCACCTAGTTAGGACCTCAAGGTCTGTGTGATCTAAGTATCTGTGCAACTCTCTCTCTCTCTCCCCCCCCCTCCCCCCACCCCGTGGGGGGAGGGGGGGAAAAGGATGCAAATGAAAATACCCTTTTTGTCATCCATGCTGGTTCAAATGACGTCATGCGCACCAGATCCGAAGAGTTGATGGAGAAATATCGCAAGATGATCCAGCACTACAAAAACAAGTCAAGGAATATCATCATCTCAGGCATTCTCCCCAAGATCGACGCACCTGACAAATTCTACGACAAGGCCTTCAGCACAAATAGCCGACTAAAACATTTGTGTCTGAGGGAAGAAGTTGAATTCATCAACCTCTGGGACAACTTCTACAACCAGCCTACTCTGTTCCGCAAGGATGGCACTCATCTAAACCCTGTGGGTTCAGCACGCATGGGTCGTCTCCTACACGAAGCAGTCCACAGCCATGGATAAAAAAACGCCATCCGAGAAGAAGCAGCAGTGACATAAATCATCCAACGCCAAGAAAAACACAGAGGCAACCGAGGACCACCAGCGATAAGGACCGGAGACAGCGAGGACCGAGGACAGCCATGAACATAAATGTAGATCCGACAAGAACCAAAAATATTATTAAAGCGCGTTCCGTGAGTTCTAAAATAACAAATTTAAAGGTTTCTATGCAAACGCTCGTAGCATACGCAATAAATTTTCAGATTTAGAGGAGCTAGTGTTTACAGAAAATTATGATGTGATTGGCATAACAGAATCTTGGCTCAATACAGAAGATAGAGACTTTTTAGCAGAGTATTCACTTCCCGGTTATGTAATGTTTGAGAAAAGCCGAATAAATCGAAATGGAGGTGGCGTTTTACTTTATATCAAAGAAAGTCTTAACCCTACCCTCTTGTCAAAACCTCAAATTGTGAACGTCGACGCATCTTTTGTGCTAATAAAGAATAATAAAGGTACCAAAATAATACTTGCATTAATATACAGACCTCCAGCTCAATTAGTGAAAACTGACCGAGAAATTTACGAACAAATTGCAGATGTAAGTAACTCACAAGATACCGTAATTTTTGGTGACTTTAATTTACCTGTGACCAAGTGGGGCAATACTCTTACTTCACACTCCGGACATGACTTGTATACGAACTTGCAAGAGAGTTCGCTTTATCAATTTGTTGGAACGCCGACCCGTGGTAATAATGTTCTTGACATTGTACTTGCAACAAAAGAAGAATTAATAGAGAATTTGAATGTTGGTGATGAATTCAGTAACAGCGACCATCATACGATAACTTTCACTTTAAAGTTTACTAGTAACGAACCAAATAGTAGCAACGAAAAAGTCCCTAATTTCAAGAAAGCAAACTTCCATAAACTTAGAGCTATGTTTAAAGAAACTGACTGGAGCTTTTTAATTCACAATAACGACATAAATACATCTTGGAAGTTATTCGAAGCCACTTACCTAAAAGCAGTGCAAGACTGCATACCATCGAAAACTCGGCGTCCAGGCCATAATAATAAGCCCAAATGGTGGAATACAGATATTTCAAACTGCCTGCTTGCTAAAAAATTTGCTAATGATAGATTAAAATCCTCACAAAATGACGAAGAACAGCTGAAATTTGTAGAGCTACGACGCAAAGCCAAAAAGTTAATTAAGCAAAGTAAAAAGACCTTAGAGTTACATATTGCGAATCAAAGTAAAACAAACCCGAAAGAATTCTATAGTTATATCAGAAAGAAAAAAGTAGTTCCTTCAACTGTTGGACCGTTAGTCGATGAAAATGGAGAATACACCAAAGACGAAGAACAAATGAGTAATGCCCTCAATACCTTCTTTGCATCAGTTTTTACAACAGAAGACCTCAGTGATATCCCTACACCATCGCCGATTCAGATTGATAATTCAGATGTTTTAAGCAATATCACCGTTACAGAGAGAGAAGTATTGAATTGTTTAGATAAACTCAAGGTAAATAAAACGCCTGGACCTGATACAATCTCGCCTAGAGTTCTAAAGGAAGCTAAGGATGAGCTCTCTAAACCACTGACATTACTATTCAATAAATCCTTGCAGTCTGGAACTATGCTCGATCAGTGGAAGCTAGCCAACGTAACACCGATATTCAAAAAAGGCAGCAAATCCCTATCCAGTAACTATCGTCCAATTAGCTTAACCTCAGTTGTATGTAAAATGCTAGAAACGGTCATACGAGACAGACTCGTAAATCACTTAGAGGAAAATAACATACTTAAAGATACTCAACACGGCTTTCGTAAAAAACGTTCCTGTTTAACAAACCTCTTAGACTTCTTCCACGATATCCTCAACCTCTACGATGAGAGTAAAGCTGTAGATATTATATACCTTGATTTTCAAAAGGCCTTTGACAAAGTTCCCCACGTTTTTACTGCTAAAACTAAAAGCGCATGGAATACAAGACGGTGTGTTGAAATGGATAGAAAATTGGCTCAGCGACAGAAAGCAAAGAGTAGTCATAAACGGTAAGGCATCAAAATGGACCAATGTAAGTAGCGGGGTACCCCAGGGATCGGTACTAGGACCAATTCTCTTTCTAATTTACATCAACGACATAGATGAGGGTCTCACCTGTACAATCTAAAAATTTGCTGACGATACAAAAATTGCAAATAGTGTACTCTCAAAAGAACAAGTTGACTATATGCAACACAATCTAGATAAATTGTCATGTTGGGCCCAAATTTGGCAAATGAGTTTCAATGCGGATAAATGTAAAGTACTGTACTACATATCGGATACCTAAATGAGAAAGTAAACTATTCGATGAATGGCACTCAGCTTAAGAATGTAAACAGAGAAACCGATCTGGGAGTAACAATATCGAGTAACCTAAAACCGAGTCAACAATGTTCAGAAGTTGTTAAGAAGGCAAACAAAATAATTGGCTTTATAGGCAGGTCATTTGAGCATAAATCCAAAGAAGTTATCCTAACCCTTTACAATTCCTTAGTCCGCCCTCTTCTGGAATACTGCGTTCAATCCTGGTGCCCTTATTACCAAAAAGATATAAACAAGCTAGAACGAGTTCAACGTAGAGTTACCAAAATGATACCTAGCCTAAAGAACAAACCATACGAAGAGCGTCTTAGAGAATTAAATCTATTTCCTTTAACCCAGCGCAGATTAAGAGGCGACTTAATTCAAGTGTTCAAAATCATCAAAGGCATCGACAATATGAACTGTAGTAAGTACTTCACTATCGACCAATCTAATTACACGCGGGGAAGGGAAACGGTTGCAAAATTATTGGTAAATCTTTTAACTCGCACAAATCTAAGAATTTCTTCTTCAATCGAGTTGTCAACTTGTGGAATGGGCTTCCCCAAAACGTTATAGACTGCATCACCGTTGATTCATTTAAACTCCGCCTAGACAAATATCTCGCATCAAACCCGCGACTGACTGCGTTTGTAAATGAATAACTTTATTTTATCCCCCCCTCAGTTACTAACCCATCTGTCCCCTACTAACTTCCTAATCCTGCCACGGACATTAGTTCCAGGGCAGTAATTCCCTTTCCAATGTTCCCTTACCCACTCTAAACCACTGTTTGGACACTTGATCCTCAGTGTTTTGGAGGACAAGCAACCTAGAAGGGTCACTGGATCTGTTGTTGCTTGATTTTCTTTGTACTCCTTTGTACTCCTTTGTACCCCCAAGCCTCAACAACCATAAGGATTCAACACGGCCACTATAAAACCAAGACGTTATTATTCTCCCCATACATCTAAACCAACACGGGGCCCACACTAAACCCTCCATATACTATCTACGTGTTTATCTTGGCCTCTGCTAATAGTTGCTCTTAGCTAGCGTACGGCGCGCTTCGTTTTTTTTTTCGTGTTTCAATTCTAACTCTCTTTACTCCTCCCCTTACTCTGTTATTCTTTTATTGTGTTTACGTTTATGAAGGATACAAAAGGAAAAGCTGACTACAACAAGTGTCTCTCCCAAAGTTAAAGTTCAAAGAGAGATAGTCTCTAATCTTAAACGTTTTTATTTATATATGTTGGTGTATTGGAAATAAGTGTGGTGTACTTGTTTAGTGTAGTGAAATGAATAGGCGGAGGTGGTGATTTTGAGATTCCCCTTTGGCCATTGCCCTTCTCGATTTGTGTCTACAGCCCCACCCCCTACCCCTCCACGCTTTTTTTTTTTCTCTCTCTCTCTCTCTTTCTCTCTCTCTTTCTGCTATGCCATCCTTTATTTGAGGTTCTGCTATCGTTTAGATAGTAAGGTCGTTGTGGTTAGTGTATCAATGTAGGGCAATATATAATCAATGTAAATCTCTCTCTCTCTCTCTCTCTCTCTCTCTCTCTCTCTCTCTCTTATCACGGCCAACAAGGTCGTAAAGGTAAGTAGTCAAACATCTTAAAATTTATAGCCAATACATGCCTCAATATCATAAACCCTTGAAAAAATAGCACCAAGTGGTTATAGGATCCTGTTATCGTATTGTCCACAAATCACAACGTAACTACCCCTAACTAAACGATGGCTTGATTTTTGGATATAAATAGTCGCTCCCAACCATAGGACAAAATGAAGGGGCGATATTTTATTAAAGTAACTAAATCCCCCCCCCCCCCCCCCATCCCCCATTTCTCTCTCTCTCTCTCTCTCTCTCTCTCTCTCTCTCTCTCTCTCTCTCTCTCTCTCTCTCTCTCTCTCTGTCGTATCTATCGCAATCCTAAAATGCAATATTAAAGGAGGACAACAAACAAGAAGAAAGAAGACCAGAATGACATACCAATTTTATTGTGAGTAATTAACCACACACAGGATATGGGAGACCACAAAACAGTGACCCTTACATAGTCTTAATTTTCTCTCTACCAACCTTGTGAGAAAGTGAAGGGAGATACACAAAATGGCTGGCTTACCTTCATCATCACCTAGTTACTAGGGTCCCCAGGCAACCGGATTAACACCTCCAGGTGAAGGGACCTAACTACACCCAGCAACAGCCCAGGTCAGCCCTTCTTGCCCTCAACCATCCAACAGGCAATGAAGTCAGAAAAACGATCAACAGTTTACCTGAAGTTGACCAAATGAACTCAGATGGCACACCCATTGCAGTCAGTTCTGTTCGTGGCACACCCCTCGCAGCCAGTTCTTTTTGTGGCACGCCCATCGCAGCCCCAACCCCTAGCCTGGGCATCCCATGGCAGCCCAACCTCTTTCTTTTGAAATGCATTTTGCAGTCAAACACCCTTCAAATGACACGCCCATTACGGTCACTTCCACTCCTTCCTTTGGTATGCCCATCCCAGCCAAAATCTCCACTAGACACACCCATCGCAGCCAAAACCTTTCCTAGTGACACGCCATCACAGTCAAAACTAGTGACACGCCCATCGCAGTCACTCTCCTCCTTCTTTGGCACGCCCATCACAGTCAAAATTAGTGAAACACCTATCGCAGTCACCCCTTTCTCTTCTGGCATGCCCGTTTGCAGCCAGCATCCAACCCTATGTTAAGAAATGAAAGAAAGTGAAGAAGATAAAGAAGAGGAATAAGTCGGCCAAGGACGAGAGAAAACCAAAGTTGAAGGCCCTCCACTACCACACCCGAGAAAAAGGAACAAAATAACCCTTTCCCTGAGATTCCCGGGAAGAAAATTTCCCTCCTTCTTACATTTCAAGAGAATATATCTATCTCGTCTTTCGAAACCTTCCAAAAATCACCAAAAACTACAACCTACAAAACACATAGTATCATAAATGTAAATTAGACTTAATAATACCAGGACCTTACAACACCCTCAAAGGTTTCAGTTAGGGTTTCAGGATATTATCCATCTTGCTTTGAACATTACAACACAGCTCTACAGATACCTTAACAGATAAGCTTAGCTAGCTAACACTTGTTTATTTTACGTATAATGCTATATAGGATTACTTTGTATACCGGTATTTCCCAGTGCGTTCTGAAGTACCAAGGATCTTGATTTATTTGACATTTCGTCTTTATACAAGTTACTTTGCGAACTTATTTTTAATAACTTCATCATATGTCATTGTTGTGATTCATTTATTCTATATATATATATATATATATATATATATATATATATATATATATCTGTATATATGTATGCCCGCGCAGCCCTCAACATCTCTTAATTGACTCCACTAATTCGAATATTGAGTGTTCACTTCATATCTTAATGTATATTTTAATCTACATGTAACTATATTATCTTATCTAATAAGTATATTGTTCAGCCTTCAGCGGTTTATGGGCACAGCCTTCAGCGTTAACTTTGTAATCGAGTCTCCACCTATACAAATCTAAATCCAGACTCAACCTTTATTCATGATCTTTGTGAGCATTGTTTTATTTATTGTAATATATATATATTTTTGTTTCTATATTTCAACTAGCCTACTCCCTCTCGGGCATAGGCTGAGAGCCTGCACACTCAACCGCTGAACACGGTGAGGCCCGTGAGGTCTTGTTCCAGTCTAGGGAGTGAGACATGCGAAGCACCCCGGCTCGAAGCAATCCCATCTCTCAAGCCGCTTCGCCTCTGCGCTTCACAGTCTCATTCCCCAGACTCGGACCCTCCACTCTCAGAACGCCACCTATTGAGCAATTAACTCACTAGGCATTGCCCCCCTGTAGCATACTTTGAATATGGGAATATTCATACAGTGCTATTTAATCAGGGAACAATGAGGGTATTTTTCTTTGGCATTTCGGTGTGCTGTGGCAATGCATTGAAACTAGGTACAGCACAAATTCCATCCCAATACTATCTTCCCATTGACATATTGGGATTCGAACCCGGGTCCATTGGATTACCAGTCCAGTGGCAAGAGCACTCTGCCACACCTCCCCTTATGTTAATAGACCTTATAAACCTTGGGACTGTGTATTGTTGTGTAGTAATAGTTTCCATTGTTGAAATACCTATCGCCTATTGTACGAACCTATCCACTAATTATGGGGCAGTAACACACACACACACACACACACACACACACACACACACACACACACACACACACACACACACACACACACACCACACACACCACACACACACACACACACACACACACCTGTTCATCTATTTCGTCGTCGGTGTAATCAGTAGATCTGGTAATGTCTCGTCGAAACATAAAAGTGCGAGAGGCGATCACATAAATCCAGCCCTTGTCCGGAAACATAACACTAGCGCTAGCGGCCATCCTCCTCTTCTTCTGAGTGGGGGAGTCAAGACGGATGGTTGGACAGAGAGAGTGGGGAAGAGGATTAGGGGAAAACATTAACCCTTTCCTGTACTGGCGACGTCAATTTGACTTTATTCTGGCTACTATTAAACGATTGTGTGCAGTTTATGAAGGGTCAGAGGTAGTAAAAAGTGTTAAGTGAGATAATTCGAAGCCTCTTGATTGCTGGAGGTTCAATCTAAAATGAATGAAATCGTCTAATAGTAGCTAAATAATATACCAAAAAACGTCGCCCGTATATAAGGGGTTAGGAGGATCGTTGGTAAAAGAAAAACTTACGAGAGGGTATAGGTAGAGTTTTAGAGTATTGTGTATACGTTGTGTGAATCTTAATAATAACATCGAACAAGATAAACATTTGTTGCTATTTAAGAATAGCAACCTGATGCCCCTTATGGGTAATACTATATAGATTAATATGGTTCAATCAATGGTCATGTAAAGCAATTAAGAATGATTAAAATGCATACTATTTGTTGTTGAAGTTTAAGCCTTAAATATTCATCCTTTTGAATATGTAAACCTTAAACACACTTTAAAGTATTACATAACATATAATTATCTCGCCGGTTTTATATGCAGATTAAACTGAGTGTATCCTACTAAATATACATTATGGGTGTATATAACGATGAGAGAGTGAATACCCGGCCACACACCAAAGGGAACCAAAACATTCAATACCTGCGTCGTTCTTTTCTAACACCTGGTGCTCTAGTTAATTAATCATGACAGAAGGGGGGGGGGGGGGGAGGGACACTGAAGCAAACAAAATAAAGATATCCACACCTTTTTACTGGTCGAATTTTCGCAAATGGTCAAGTGATTTTTAGTTATAAGAGGTTAAGAGAGAGAGAGAGAGAGAGAGAGAGAGAGAGAAGGGAGGGGGAAGGGCTGCATGCATCAAAGCATCATAATATATGCATTAACTGCCTTAAACGTCCATATAACGGTCACCATCCCAATGACGCGGTAACTATAACATATCCCCGTATAACTATGTATCTGCTTCCCAAACCATCATTAGCGTCAATATACCAACAACCCGGACCAGCCCCTCCACAGTCTCCTTGATATGACCCCCATCACTGCCATCAACACTCAAGAGGCTGGAGGAGGTAAGTGGCAAGCAGGCAACCGTGACAACACTTCACTATTGTCCGGGATATTCTCAACAACCCTCGTGAATCATCAACTTGGCTGTGAATTCTGGCCGACATGCAGCCAAATATAAAATACAGTGAAAGCGCTTCCTGTAT
>JBAKBP010031789.1:0-24004 GCA_037953745.1 Lithodes maja
ATAAAGATATTAAGGGAATAAAGCTGTATTCTAAACTATATTTTGGCGATATACTTTATATATTCTCTGTTGTCTTCTTTATATGTAATTGTATGAACTCGGAAGTCCCAGTCCAGTAGAACTCACCTGTATCAATCGTTTATCCTGTATATTATAAAATCAGGGCATAACATTGGTGGCTAGTGGTGGTTCTTGATTCGGATAGAAGAATTCATTACATTTCACATACTTTGAAAACAATACGAGATAATATACTACCATAAATATGGCCGCTCCACACTCTCACATTCCCATTCCCAAATACGATGGGGATACATATGAAATTGAAGTGTATATGGACATTGTAAAACCAGTGCTAGACTTAGCATATACCAAGGACCGCGAGAAAATAGCCGTCCTCTTGACGCACTTGGGAAAAGCCGTTTCCCTTGTAGCCCCACAGGTAACCCCTGCGGCCCTGCACTCACCTGGGACCAGTTTAAGCCCATGGTCATTGAAGCTATCAAGCCTTCCTTGGGTGTTTTCGTAGCCCATGCCCGCATTAAAGATATAAAATACGAAGGCGATCTAGACACCACCATAACAACCATCACTCAACAAGTAAGGGCTGCTTTCCCTACTTTAAATAGAAATATGCAAGAACAACATGTATTAGTGCATCTTGTGCAAGTTCTACCATCTGCAGTACAAGAGCAATTCGCCGTGCACGACCTCGTAGGCTTCCAGAGAGATATTGTTACCATCAGAAAGATCCTCGCATCGCAACCTAAGACAACTGCGATAGCCGCCATCAAGAGGTTTACGACTCATCCTCAACCATCCAGCAGAACCGGGGAATCGACAAATTTCAAAAGGCACGCAGCTCCAGCACCTAAGGCCCATCATCATCAAGGCCACTATCAACCAAGCAGGCCAACATTCAATACAAATCAACTCAAGAGAATCTATCCCCGGAATCAGCTCCATCGCCAAGGTAATTATCAACCCTTATAATTTCTCTGCCTGCAATTCAAGGTGCCCCCTTTATCATATACGTGGCTCCGCCAAATATGGTAGGCCCTCCCAACCTCGTATTTCTTCGAACGAGGACGATATCCGCGAGGAAGAAGTAGAAGAGTCCCCTGAGCCAGAAAACGTCACTCAGATATTCCCTGAAGAGGAACACGTAGAAATCGTAGAGGAGGAAAAAATAGATCCTCAGGATTTTTAAGGCCTCCCCCGCTCACGATGGCTTCAGCGGGGGAGTCTGCGAGTGATCGACCACCCCCCATTTATCTATCTATCTATCTATCTATTACCTGACGCCGTGATCCCCGAAGGGGTGGCCACGAACGAACCGCCCCCACGCACCTCTGTCCCCAGTCAGTCGACGCCCCTCCCCCCAACCAGCACCGCCTTCGTTCATGTACTTCCTCACTCCATCCTTCCACCTCTCATTCGGTCTACCTCTCCCTCTCTGTCCCTCCACCTCGCTCTCGTACACCCTCTTAGTCATTCTCTCGCTTTCCATACGTTCCATATGGCCGAACCATCTCAAGTTGTTCCTTTTCACACTTTCCAGCACATCTACCTCCACACCACACCTCCTTCTTACTTCCTCATTAGTCTGTCTATCCCTCCATGTAACTCCGCATGCACTCCTTTAGTAATTAATTTCCACTGCTTTCACTCTTGGTCTGGAGTCTCTCAACCAACGTCCATGCTTCGCTTCCGTAAGTCAGTGTCGGGATTACCACACTATCATGCAAGGACCCCCCATTTATCACCTTGCAAAAAATTATAGGCATTCCTGTACGACTGTTGATCGACACTGGCGCCGCCCGATCGTGTTTGTTCAATTAATTTTATGTTAAATACAAGAAAAGATTCGGTGATCTTCAGCATCCCACCACAAATCTTATAAGTGCAGGTGATACTCCCCTTCATATTCGAGGAGAAACTTGACCCTTACGTCATGTAACCACCCCCTTTGCTCATGCCAACTGTTATCATTCATTTGTGGTTTTCCATTCAGAATGCCAACACTATGACGGCTACCTAGGTTTGGATCTCTTGCAAAAGCTCCAAGTTCAGGTAGATTGTGGGCAACGCTTGATCCATTTCAAAAACAAAATCTGCCAGAAACCCTCCAACAAATCTTCCCCTGTGCTCCACAAACTTAAACCAACTTCTATGACCCCCAAAAGAAGAGAAAAGTATAATCAATAATGTAGCCATGCCATCATCCCATGTATTTACCACTTCCACTTGCCAGCATTATAGTCCCCTAGCTCAACCCAAGAACAGCAGGATGGTTTCAAACCACAATCAACACCATCTCAACCCTGATTCTTTTGTCTATCCCTCCATGTAACTCCGCATGCACTCCTTTAGTAATTAATTTCCACTGCTTTCACTCTTGGTCTGGAGTCTCTCAACCAACGTCCATGCTTCGCTTCCGTAAGTCAGTGTCGGGATTACCACACTATCATGCAAGGACCCCCCATTTATCACCTTGCAAAAAATTATAGGCATTCCTGTACGACTGTTGATCGACACTGGCGCCGCCCGATCGTGTTTGTTCAATTAATTTTATGTTAAATACAAGAAAAGATTCGGTGATCTTCAGCATCCCACGACAAATCTTATAAGTGCAGGTGATACTCCCCTTCATATTCGAGGAGAAACTTGACCCTTACGTCATGTAACCACCCCCTTTGCTCATGCCAACTGTTATCATTCATTTGTGGTTTTCCATTCAGAATGCCAACACTATGACGGCTACCTAGGTTTGGATCTCTTGCAAAAGCTCCAAGTTCAGGTAGATTGTGGGCAACGCTTGATCCATTTCAAAAACAAAATCTGCCAGAAACCCTCCAACAAATCTTCCCCTGTGCTCCACAAACTTAAACCAACTTCTATGACCCCCAAAAGAAGAGAAAAGTATAATCAATAATGTAGCCATGCCATCATCCCATGTATTTACCACTTCCACTTGCCAGCATTATAGTCCCCTAGCTCAACCCAAGAACAGCAGGATGGTTTCAAACCACAATCAACACCATCTCAACCCTGATTCTTTTGCCCCTCTCCATGATCACCACATTGCTACCGTCCCTACGACCTCTAATGATGTAGACTATGATCAGCGTCCCAACACCAGTGTGTTTAGTGCTCTGAAAGGCAAACCAACGATTCCCGCAAATATGCATGCTGAAGGATCCTGTTGCCCTAATGCTACTGAAGCTCATTCTCTTCCTATCTTTCACCAAGGAAATTCTTCACCTTCAGTGAATATCGCTACTAAAGCCGAGTCTGATCCCATTTTGCATGACTGTCTCTCTCATATTGCCATTTCTACTAAAGCCAAATCTGATCTTACTTGTTCTCAGAATCCATGTTTTTCTCATGCTACTGAAGCCAACAATAATATTAAGATTAATGCAGGCAACAATCAAACGCCTGTAGGTTCACCACTTCAAACCCCTGTTGTGCCAAACCCCCCTTTCAATTCTCCCTCAAATTCAACAAGTGATCCCACCATTAATTTGCCTTGTCACATTTTTTTTTCTCCAATCTCTGCCTCCACCCACCACAATCAGTCCCGCTATCACCCAAGAAAACAATGAAATTTCCCCTCCAACACCAAAAATAGGTTCGCATTCGACCTATGCCTCAGCCTACCATGATTTTAACCCCCACCGGTCTTTCCAATGGGCCAGATCGGTGTAAAATTCAGCCTGCTATTGTATCCTCCAATAATAATTTCATTTTGATCCCTAATATCTCAGATGAAAAATTAACTTTACCTAGACCCCTCATTATAGGAGACCTCCAAACTTTTGATGAAATCATCCCCATTCCTGAAGAAAAGAATCATTCCCCTGTTTTACCCAACATTCCCGAATCCCTAACTGAACTCCAACACCAACAAATGAAAAACCTCCTCCTTTAAGTCTGTGATGTTTTTGCTGAAACGTCCACTGAGATCGGAAAAACAACTATGGAAGAACACGCCATCCATACCACAGGACCCCCTCTTCGTCAGCCCTCTCGCAGAAAAAACCCTGTGCAAAGACAAGAGGAAGAACAACAAGTCAAGGAGATGTTAGATGCTGGGATCGCCACCCCCTCCGTCAGCCCAGCCCGTGGTCCTCACCAGTCGTCCTAGTAACAAAAAAAGACGGCTCCACTAGGTTTTGTGTGGACTATCGACGCCTAAATGATGCCACAATTAAGGATGCAACACCTTTACCTCGAATTGATGACTCCCTGGACTCTCTGCACGGCTCAAAATGGTTTACCACCCTCGACTTACAAGCCAGATATTGGCAAGTCCTTATCACAGCCGAACATCAGCAGAAAACAGCTTTTTCAACCAGTGGAGGACAGCTTTATGAGTTTAACGTGTTGCCTTTAGGATTGTGCAATGGCCCTGCTACTTTCTCCCGGTTAATGGAATCTGTGCTAAAAGGACTTACTTGGGAGGCTTGTCTGGCATATTTAGATGATCTATCTATCTATCTATTGCCTGACGCCGTGATCCCCGAAGGGGTGGCCACGAACGAACCGCCCCCATGCACCTCTGTCCCCAGTCAGTCGATGCCCCTCCCCCCAACCAGCACCGCCTTCGTTCATGTAGTTCCTCACTCCATCCTTCCACCTCATATTCGGTCTACCTCTCCCCCTCTGTCCCTCCACCTCGCTCTCGTACACCCTCTTAGTCATTCTCTCGCTGTCCATACGTTCCATATGGCCGAACCATCTCAAGCTGTTCCTTTTCACACTTTCCAGCACATCTACCTCCACACCACACCTTCTTCTTACTTCCTCATTAGTCTGTCTATCCCTCCATGTAACTCCGCACGCACTCCTTAAGTAATTCATTTCCACTGCTCTCACTCTTGGTCTGAGTCTCTCAACCAACGTCCATGCTTCGCTTCCGTAAGTCAGTGTCGGGATTACCACACTGTCATGCAAGGACTTCTTCACTTCCATACTCACCACCCTATATCTTGTTACTGCTTTTAGCGTTCCTACAACCCTCTTCCCCTGTTGTACCCTCTCCCGCACCTCTTCATCCATAGTCCCATCTTTACTCAACACACTGCCCAGATACTTAAAAGAGTTGACGATCTCCATAGCCTGACCGTTCAGCTTCACCTCACACTCTGTGACTTCACCCCTTTCGAAGACCATAACCTTGCTCTTCCCCGTATTTACCTTCAAATTCCGTTTTTCGCACACTGTTCCAAACTCATTTACCAGACCCTGCAACTCCCATTCATTATCACTCATCAGAACTGTATCATCCGCAAAAAGCAGTATAGGTAGCTTCCACTCAATTCCCTCCCTTTTCAGCGATACACCAACATCCACTGCTCTTGATAGTATTTCTTTCATGACTCCATCCATATATACAGTAAACAACCACAGGGACATCACACACCCCTGTTTCAAACCAACATTCAGGTCAAAGAACTCGCTCTGCTCACTCTCCACACGTACTGCCGCCTTTGCACCCTCATACATGCTCTTCACTGCTTTCAGCAACTTGCCCTCTACTCCGTATATTCTAAGTACTTTCCACAAACCTTCTCTATCCACTCTGTCATAGGCCTTCTCCAAGTCCATAAAGGCAACATACACCTTTTGTTTCTTCTCCAGATACTTCTCCACAACACAATTCAGGGTAAAAATCTGATCTACACATCCTCTTCCCTTCCTAAAACCTCCCTGCTCGTAGCCTATCCATTTCTCCGTTCTCACTCTCACTCTCTCAATCACTACCCTACTGTATACCTTCCCTACTACGCTTAGAAGACATATTCCTCGGTGGTTACCACACACTCCTCTTTCCCCTTTGCCCTTATATAGGGAGACTATTATTCCAGTCTTCCAGTTATCATCGGGTGCACTCCCCTTCTCCCATGCTAGTTTGCACATTTTCCATACCCATTCTATCACTATCTCACCACCATACCTCAACATTTCCCCACACACTCCATCTGTTCCTGGTGCTTTCCCCAACTTCACTCTTTACATAGCTTCCCACACTTCTGACCTCCTGATCCCCACCTCCTCCTCCACTACTTCTCTTCTTCTCCCTCCCATACCATATCCAGCTATGTTTGCTGGCTCTTCATTCCTTACATTTAGCAACTCACTGAAGTACTCCCTCCATCTTTCGACTCTCTCTTGCTTCTCGGCTAGCATTCTCCCATTCTTATCTATAACACCCTTACTATTTCCCTTGCTACCTTCCCTAACTTTCTTGACTTCTTTCCAGAACAGTTTCTTACTCTCCCTCCATTTTATTCTCAGATTCCTTCCAAATTCCTCATCTACTCTTCTCTTACTTTCCTTCACTACTCTCTTCACTACCCTCTTACTCTCCACGTACCTCGCTCGTGTCTCTCTCTCGGAATCTTCATTCCCTCTACTACCCAACCACTCTCTATATGCTTTCTTCTTTTCTTCCACAGCTATTCTTACCGCTTCTGTCCACCATGCTGTACCTTTCACTCCCCTCCCTCTTCTCCTCACTCCACACACCTCCTCACATGCTGCACAGATCTCATCCTTAAACACCTTGCTCATCTCCTCCACTTCCTCCATAACTTCCAGGTCGAACCCACCTAGTCGTCTTTCCACTGCTCTCCTGTACTCCTCCCTGACTTCCTCCTCCTGCAACCTCTCCACCCTCCTCACCATTCCACCCTCCTCTCGCCTCCCTCCCGCTCTCCTCACCCACTTCTTTTGTATCCTAACCTTAGCTACCACTACATAATGATCAGACAGACCCCCTCCAATACCCCTATACACCCTAGCATCCATCACAGATTTCTTCATTCGTTCATCCACACATACATAATCAATCAATGACTTTCGTTCCACCACTGTCTTATCCTTCATCGTCAACATCCGTTTCCACGTGTACCTGTGGATCATTCTGTGTCGGAAGAAGGTGTTGGCTATCCACAGCCTCCTCCCCACACATACGTTCACAAGTGCACTACCATTCCCATTCACCTCTGATGGTACCCCCCACCCTCCCACCACTCCCTCAACTTTCCTATCACCCACCTTACCATTCATATCCCCAATCAGAAATATTCTTTCGTTCTTGTCAAACTTCTCCAGGCACGCCTCCACATTCATCCAGAACTCCTCTTTCCTTCTTTCAAGTATATCCTCTGTTGGGGCATACACGCATACAATCAGCCACGTTTGTATTCCTACTTTCATTCTCACCCACACAATCCTTGAACCCACAGACCCATACTCTCTTACACATTCCTTCCATTTGCTACTTACAAACAAACATGCACCTTCTCTCGCTGTTCCTTCACTCACTCCAGCACACACACCCATTCTACACTCCCACTCTCTCACATCTGACCCTTTCCATTTGGTCTCTGTCATTCCACATACATCCAACCTGGCATTCACTAACACTTCCAGAACCTCTCTCTCTTTTGTGCCATCATTCATGCCACTAACATTCCACGTAGCCATTCTCAGAATGTCCGAAGGCATGTCCTTAGTCGGTCGTGGTTCGTCAACGTTGGTTCCGTCCGCATCCGAGGCTGTTCGTTCGTTTTTCTTTGCTTAGATATTTTTTCCAGGTGGGGGTCGCAAGCCCACCGACCCAACCTCTTTAATCGCCTCTTACGACACGCAGAAGGCACGTGAGGCATATTCTATTCCCTAACCCCCAGGGGGGGGTGATGTGATTGTATATTCTAGTACCTGGCCTGAACATCTAAGAAGACTTTGTCAGGTATTACAACGCATCAGGGACGCCGGACTCAACTCAAGCCTTCCAAATGCGAGATTGCCAGAAACAATGTAGGATTCCTAGGTCATGTCATATCAGCCCAAGGTATTTCCCCTGGCCCTAAGAAATTGTCCACCATCGGTAGCCAACAACCACCTACCGCCGTAAAAGGAATGAGATCTTTCTTCGGATTAGCCACCTATTAACGCCGTTTTGTTCCAAAATTTGCTGAGATCGCTCGTCCACTTCACCAACTCACCCATAAAGACACAGAGTTTCTATGGACAGCTGAAAGAAATTTAGCTTTCGAGACATTGAAAGATAAATTAGTGCAAGCCCCCACAGTAGCCTTTCCTGATTACCAACAACCTTTTCGCTAATATACAGATGTTTCATTATACGCCATTGATGTCGTGCTCGCTCAAGTGCAAGAAGAAAAGGAACATGTCATTGCCTGCGCCAGCTCGACCTTGAACACCGCTCAACAAAATTACGCCGCCACCAAGCGAGAATGTTTAGGCATTATCTGGGCCCTTAATCATTTCAGATCTTTTGTATTAAGGGCTAAATTAGATATTATCACTGATCACCAATCCTTGCAATGGCTCAGACGATGTGAAACCAACTCTGCATTATTAGTTCGCTGGAGAGAAATGTTGGAGGAGTATGATTTTGTGATCCATTATCGGCCCGGCAAACTTCATACAAACGCGGACGCTCTCTCCCACCTACCTGTACCAGACCACCCCCCCACCAACCTCGCCGCCTTACAACACACCACATCTGCCCCACCATTACCTACTGATGTCGCTACACCATCTGAACCCACCCCTGTTACAATTGTGGGAAAAGAAAAGAAAACCAAAATGGATCCCTCGTCACATCTTCCAACACATTTGTCGATGGGGAGATCAATTACCCACTGAATCAGGACACATTATTTTGGAACAAGACATTGCCCAAGAACACATGATCTCCATTCATGAAGGCAATGGTATACGCTTGGGACAGACAAAAAATGCTTCAAGTGTTCCAAAATCAATACTGGACAGTCAACCCCTCCGGTATTGCAAAGCGAATAACGGAAGCATGCAAATCCTGTGCATGTGGCAAAGATCGATGCAAGACACCAGGGCCTGCTGGTACGATCTTTGCTCATAAACCATGGCAGGTACTTTCCCTAGACGTTATGGGACCATTTTCACCCCAGTCACGGAAAACGATTCATTGTTACTTTCGTGGACGTCTATTCCAAGTTTCTCGTCGCCTGTCCAACCAAAGATCACAGCTCTGCTGTTACCGTAGCTGAATTACTTGCCACTGAGATTTTTCCTGTTTTCCGACTACCATTAGCTCTTCTATCAGACAACGCACCCGAATTCACAGGCCAAGTGTGGGAAGCCTTCATCACAAGATGTGGAATAAAAATTAAACATTCCTCACCCTACTGGCCACAAGGGAGCGCGATCTGTGAGCGTACTCATCGATCGATAAATAATCAGCTACGGACCAGAATGATTGAATTGCAAACATCTGACTGGCCAGGACAGATTAAGATGATTCAGTGGGGATTAAATTCTTACCCCAGAGAAGACGGGATATCCCATCATGAACGCGTGTACGGCGTCGCCCCATTATTGTTACCTTTTCACCATCTTGCCACCCCTTCCACCACTCAACTTAAGGTAGATCCCCTCCAACAGTTAAGGAATACCCTCCACACCACCCAAACATATCAAGATGTTAAACAAGATGCCACCACCATTCAAAATCCATTTGCCATTGGCGATACAGTTATGGTCACCAAGCTACCTGTAGTTAATAAGTTAGGACCGCGATATGTAGGCCCATATCCAATTGCAAAGATTCCTAACCCATATCAAGTGATCATCAGTTATCACGGAGAATTTAGGACTTATCGTAATAAATTCGTCAGACGATATTCTCCCCTTCCCAGTCAAGATATGCCACTGAAGCCTATGACCGAAGAATCACCTCCAACTTGCAAGTCATCAGCCGTCACCCCGACTCGTACTTATGACAGTACAAGTTCTCCAAAACTTTCCGTAATGCCTTTTCCCATGTCTCAAAAGACCCTTCCAAAACCTACTACCAGAACTTCGCAACAAATATTTCAACACACTCCCCGTACTCCACCACCTGCACCTACTTCTCCCAATATCACCCCGGATTCATACCTATCTGACTCCACCACCTCTATACCTCCTATAAATCGTGAGACCCAGGCCACGACCTCTCACTACAAGTTGAGGCCCTGTTTGAGAACGAAATCCTCTGTAGCATCCAGATATCCTACATTCACCAAATCTCGTCAATCCAAATCAAACCTCAAACCATCTTCGTCTCGCCCTGTCTCTTCTCATCTAAATTCACCAAGTTCGTCTCCTCCCAAGAAAAAGCTGCGTCCTTCGGTATCACCATCCACCTCACCACCCAAATCCACATCAAGTTTCACATCCCACATCATCTTCGCCATCTTCATCAAATGACGACCGCCTTCCTCAACCCTTAAAACTACCATGTTTAACAACCCTAGCTTCATCGCCTATACCCAACCCTAACCCTCCAACCTCACCTCAACATAAATCTTCATCCTCTACCTTGCCACATTCATCTTCAACCATTCTCAAATCACCTCCCCTTACAGTTCCCCTCATCACTCTCCCTCTCCTTCTATATTACCTAATACATCACCTACTGTATCTTCACCTCAACCTTCTACTTCATTCAAGAAAACCTCTGTCAACCAATCTTTACCTCGCCTCGCCCCTCCAACTCTATCTCCATTTCCATCGACGTTATCACCTAAACTCACCCAGCCTCAAAAATCAACTTTACCTTCCCCTGTAACTCACTCTATACCTTTTCCTTCCCCTCCACGCACTCCCAACCCCAGACCTGCCTCCCAGTCACCATCTTCTAGCACTAGCCCTGAGCCACTATTCCGTGGCAATTCTCGCACTAAATCCGGTCGGTTAAGTAAACCACCAGATAGATTCACTAATACTTTGTCTGCTATTCGTACTCCTGTATGTTTGCCATTCCGTCATGCAAATATATATTCACAAATTGTCCAACATCAGTTTGATATCTTACGATTAGCAAAGATAACTAACACAAATGCCAATACAGCTGCTCCTTTTTCAACCACCAGTGTTCCACCCTTCAAACCTCGTACTTTTACATCCGCACGAGGTCATGACCTTCCATCTGTCAAACCTACAGATATCACTTGCTCCACCACCACCACCGACTGCACACCTCCAGCTCTTTTCCTGACCACCACCAACATGACGTCCGCCACTCCATTTATCAAGCGGGTTCAAATTTATGGTCCAGTGATAAACTCCAATTTGTCCGTATCCGTTATCTTCACAAAGCTTTTACTGCTTCTCTGCAACCAGACAGCACGCCTGAACTTGCTGTCCAAATTGACCCCTCCAAGGCGTCTGACCTGCGTTCGCCAGAGTGGTGGGCTTATTTGCACACTCTTCCTTTACTTGAAACCCGAGGCAACTTATTAAAATTTACCCCTGAGGCACGAGGACGTGACTTTAATAATGGAAAGGGAAGTACAATGCCCCAGAAAAGGAAAGACCCTCAGACAGGAGAGACCGAAGGAGTGGAAGAAGAAGTAAGACCGAGCAAGAGAAAGGAACAAGAAGAACCGAAGAAGGAAAGGACAAGAACAGAGACACCAACATCCACCACAACACCAAAAGGATCTGCAGCAGTAGCGAAGCTCAGGAACAGACGAATCGCTATGCTGAAGAAGGACACCCAGAAGAAGGAATATCCACCCCCGCCGGGCAAGACGATTCACCCCACAACGTCCCCTAAAAAGAAGATAATTTTCCGTCAACCCTTTTGAGAGAACCTAAGACACTATATATGTTTTCCTTTGTCCTACTCTCTATACTGTTATATCAACAAGTATAATGAATAATAAGATATGCCATGTATAGCTGCGTTTTCTGTTACCCCAAAGTCTGATAACCCACTCTCATTATAGTGGGGTGGCACAAAATGTACACATTTTGCGAGCCTGCCTTCAAAATGTATAGGCCAATATAATATATACAACATTTGCTTACTATTGTTGAACATGAATGTAAATATATATTACAAAATGACCACTACAAAGTAAAACAAAGAATATAATACTGTACAGATGAAACATCGTAATATAATAAATATTATGAGGTATTTCAGGAACTGCAATGATCGACATGTAGACATATCGGCAATAACTTAGAATATATACAATTGAAAATTGTTTGTGACATCATTATTATATGAGGTGAATTATACAAAACATTTCTCTTTGTAACATTAGAGTAATAAATAGTTGCTTAGGTTAACATTTCAATAATTCTGAGTATGAGTGGCGGAATATTGTAGGTGACGAACACTACCATGCAGCCGGTACAAGGGCTATCCCGAAACTCATTCCACCTCCCAGCTATACTGGCGTGCTTGGCATATATTTACCCCTATGGTAAAGCAGCCGCTATGCCCGATCTACATTCGTGCCTAATCACGATTCTATGTCAATGTATTTAACTTGGCTTTATTGTATTGACTAAACTAACCAATAATAAGTAACCTAATCCACTAAAATCAAGTAAAATACATCAAAATATAATCATGATTACTGATTGTAAACACGAATGTAGCGGCATCACGGCTGCGGCTATGTTCCGACATTTCTAAACAAAATAATTTTACATGTTAAGATTATTATTTGAGTCCTTATTTTGGGATTATTTTGATCTACTTGAATTTGTACAACATTGTGATGGGTATGCATATAATATAATGGCTTAATTTTGAGTATATGTATACAAAGTCTAATATAGGTTATCACCCTTTCATACGATTATGACGCTTCTTTCGGATATTCTGAGGATATAGCTAGGTACATTTATAATTATCACATCCAAATCGATTATTTGCATATGGATATATACACAAAGTCTTAAAACTGTTATCAAGCTCCAAAAGTCTGAATCGGGCCTGTGTTTGAGCAGGGTTGAGTTGGCTTGAATTGGACACCTTTTTATGGCATTTGGGTGTGAAATACGACACCATTTCCAGTCTATCGTAGATAGTGATGGTAAAGGAAAATGCGGCTTATGATCAATAATAAGATGTGTTATTAATATTAAGAATATAATTAACCAGTATGAAATGAATATGTTATAATGTTTTGTTAAACCTGACAATGCAATATTAATATGAAGTAGTACCTCAATAGATCTTTGGGACATCGTTTCCTACACACATATACTGTATATATGCCTTATTTTTATCCTCTGATTATCTCTTCTAATTATACAAACCACATGCTCTTCTTTCTCATAAGTTTATATGCATATCAGATAGTACCAAAGTAGACACCGCGCCGAGTGGCGCTGGTGTTCCCCAACACGCGCCGGAAGCTGGCGACTCGCTCGCTAGCTCATCAGGAATACCAACACATTCTGAGAAGGACGCCTACGAAAATACTATATTAATAGATAACTTACAATAATATGTTTTATGAATCATTGTCAACATAAATCCTACTAGCAATGATACATAAGTAAATCCTCATTCTAGACCCCCATGAAGGAGTATGACATATAAAATACTTCGATGCGCATCCTGCATTTCTTTATTTTGTTGTGCACACGACACCAAGCATTCCGCTCAAGTTAAGAATTAACCTCTGAAGTGCGCACGGGGGTAATTGAAAACCTCCCCCTGTGCTGACGTATTTGAGGTTTTTCGTCACTAAAATATTCATTGTACCATTAATAGCATTAATAATTATCCATATGCGCCTATTATGGGTTGATTATAAAGGTATTAACCTGAAACAACAATAAAACGAGTGAAAACAGCGTTTGGATGGTCAAAATCGGAGATATAGCCCGCGAGTTGTATAATGTATGGGTGAGGCAAGCTACCTTCCCGCCAATTTTCCCCAAGGCCACTGCGACACAGTCGATCGATACTCTCTCTCTCTCTCTTGCACTCGATTGCTATCAGTGATGACAACACCCTGCTTGCAACTCGCTAATGTTAGCACGAAAATATACCTCAGAATAAGGGAATAATAGGGAAAATAGGTGATAACTGAGGGATAGGAGGAAAGTGGGGAAGGAGGGGAGGTAGAGGACTGAGATTTTGCATGGCCCAGGGGCCAAAAAAAAAAAAAACAAAAAAAAAATAAAAAAAAAAAAAAAAAAAAAAAATCGATGTCAAAAGTTGATTTTTTATTTTACTTACTCAGGAGAGTCTTCCCGCAGTCCGCCGGGGGAACTCTTAAGAGTCTTCCTGCAGCTCCCGGGTTAAGGAACTCTTTTCCTTGAACAAAGTTATTGTTTTCCAAGGCTTTATTGAGCTTACCTATAATATGATATAATTATTTACTTAGCCATTGATGAAGTACACTCGGATACCATAGTCTCTAAGCCCACTCCTCTCTGGCAAGAGGTGAGGCCAGGACTCTTACTGAACGGCGGCCCACAGTGATGGTTAGAGGTGGGGTTGGGGGGAGAGGGCAACGCACGCACACACACACGAACACACTGTGAAGCATTTGTGTGAAGCAATCCAAATGCAACATTTGAATGTACTGGGGATGCTTGACAATGGGGTGACTGGTAGTGTGTGTCGGACCAATAATATGATGGGGTAGTTTATCAGGGGTTGAGATGTTGCTAAAAAATGGGAAGGGGGATTTTATGGGTTGAAGAGTGAGTTGTGGAGGTGTTGGGTCAATTTAGATTTGAATTGAGCAGGGGAGGGGGAATTAACTATTTCAGCTGGTAGGGAGTTCCACTGATGGATTATACGACAGGAGAAAAACCTTTTTCTACTGTACGAGTAATTTAAATACTGCATGTGCACAGATTCAACGGACTTGCTAAGAATCTCAGAGTCACTAACACTTGAGTATGTGTGGGAATGGCATGGCCTCTTCTTGTCCGCCTAGCAAGAAGTGGGTCCATTTCTTGACATAAAGCAATTAATTCATGCCGAGGAAATGTGTAATATCTCAGCAAGTGTGCATCGCTAACATAGAGAGGGTCGAGTGGGTCTCTAGGCTATACCTTCTTTCACGTCTTAAATTACGACCAAAGAGGTAGGCTGCCACTAGCTCCATTATGATAGAAAGTCGGGTGAACAGTATAATATCCAAGTAGTAAGTGCCACAGCCATAAAAAGCGCAACGAAATAGTAACAAGAAAAACTTTGGATTATTGTTGTTGCAGCGTCGTCGTCTGCTTTCTGCGACTCTGCAGTTGTCAAGCATTCCTACTCCAGCCACGCCTTTGTATCGGCTTCCTCCCAGTTCAGTTTATAGGTACTGTCATGTTGATTGTTCCTCCATTGGCGAAGTTGCTTAGTTTAGATTCCACCTTAGCGACTTAGAACACCCCACGGAGGTGTCCATAAGCTAAGGCGGCAGTCAGCCATGTTTTTCAAGATGGCTGCCCCCATGTTAAGCTTTGAGTATGGCCTCACAAGGACATAAGGCAGCAGTTGGGAGATATGGCGCCATAAATCGCCCATGAAATGTCTGTGTATCCGGCCCGAGGAAGCTATTTTTGTTGGTTACTTTCTTGTAGTTATTTGATATTTGTTTGTATAATTTCGCATTATTTAAAATCCTTTATTCCATACTATTGAGAACAAACATATGCAATATTTTCTTTAGCATAAGTAAGTATAGCTACCTGTGTAAACCATTAGTTATTAGGCAGTGCAGTTCCTATTATTAGCAAAATTGAAGTTCAGGGAAAACAGGGAAGGCTTCAAAATAGATCAGTATACTGTAGATATGGCAGACTGGAACACACATACACACACACACAGATGGAGAGAAAAAAGGATATTGTGTGGGGGGGGGGGGGGCAGACTGGGAGGCAGAGTAACAGGGAGAGGGTGAGATGTGGTTGTGGTGGTGAGAGGCAAAGAGTGAGCGAGATAGAGTGAAAAGGAGGTGTTGGAAAGGAAATATGGAATAGGATAGAACTTCATTAGAAACATTTGTGGGTGTATGTGTGTGTGTGAATAACTAATCATAGTCATATATGTCATTGGTAACTTTCTGAATTATATCTTTCATATAGGGTAATTAGTATAACAATTTAAAAAAATTGATTATCCTTACTGTTAGAGAAATTTCATTCCTACACAGGTAAAGCAATACCCATGAATACAACTTCAGTCTGAAGCATGTTGTGTGATTCGTAGGGTTCACTTTAACACCTTATTGGCGGGCTAGGCGGTCTATTTATATGTACCGCCCAGCGGGGTGTTTTTAGCCAAAATAGGGCTGTTTACGTGATCATTGTCATGCCTAAATAAGACCCAGAGCGTAAAACAAGCATCTATCCCTGAAAGGGCATAAACAGAGCTTTCCAATGACACCACAACGATCCTTGTATGACCGCTAGTTTTCTTGCAACAACCGCGCAACACGAGTGCAAAAACCATGTATTTCGGTACTTTCCCCATACATTTCACTATGTAGCGAGTGTGAGAGGGGGGAGGAGGGTGGGATTCATGTCAGTAGGCCCGCCGCGGTGGTCTGGAGCAGTCATACGCTCGCTACTCTCCTGCCACCACTTGTCTCTCTCTCTCAGCAACATTACGTGCTGAAATTGCCACACGACCTATGTCGCGCGCCGCCACATAGTCCAAATTTATTTAACTCGACTTATGTTACGGGCCGCCAGTTAACCTCTGAAGTGCGCACGGGGGTAATTGAAAACCTCCCCCTGTGCTGACGTATTTGAGGTGTTTCCGTCACTAAAATATTCATTGTACCATTAATAGCATTAATAATTATCCATATGCGCCTATTATGGGTTGATTATAAAGGTATTAACCTGAAACAACAATAAAACGAGTGAAAACAGCGTTTGGATGGTCAAAATCGGAGATATAGCCCGCGAGTTGTATAATGTATGGGTGAGGCAAGTTACCTTCCCGCCAATTTCCCCCAAGGTCACTGAGACACAGTCGATCGATACTCTCTCTCTCTCTCTTGCACTCGATTGCCATCAGTGATGACAACACCCTGCTTGCAACTCGCTAATGTTAGCACGAAAATATACCTCAGAATAAGGGAATAATAGGGAAAATAGGTGATAACTGAAGGATAGGAGGAAAGTGGGGAAGGAGGGGAGGTAGAGGACTGAGATTTTGCATGGCCCAGGGGCCAAAAAAAAAAATAAAAATAAAAAAAACAAAAAATTTCGATGTCAAAAGTTGATTTTTAATTTTACTTACTCAGGAGAGTCTTCCCGCAGTCCGATGGGGAACTCTTAAGAGTCTCCCCGTAGCACCCGGGTTAAGGGTTAAACCTACAGTACGCGCATGGATTCTTTTCTTGATAGAAGCATATGTTTCCTCTATACATATTAATGTTAACATAATTGTGAGATGAAAAAGTACAGTAATAAATACCAAGACAATATATATTAACATACATTAATTTTATATGAATATAAATAGTAAGACGTTAATATGAACTCAGAGAGAGAGAGAAAGTGAGAGAGATGCATGGAAAAATGAGTATATCAGTTAAATCTTGGCTATGGCACTTGTATCTAAGTAATAATAATAATACTAATAATAATAATAATGATAATTGTAAAACTAATAATCCTAGATAAATGTCATACTTATTTGTGAGGCTAAGGCAGGATTCAAAGACCTCAAATGCTTCACAGTGTGTTCGTGTGTGCGTTGCCCTCTCCCCTCAACCCCACCCGTAACTATCACTGTGGCCGCCGTCCAGTATGTATGGCATCTGATCCCCACCACTTTCTCCGCGGACGTTAGCCCAAGGTCCGCGGCAGTAGCAGGGGGTGGGGATATAAGTGTGGTGATCTTAATTTCGCCTATTAAGCTATTTTTCTAGTCAAGATTGTACCATAAGGTATGATACATATATATAATATAACAGCGACGCTTAAAAGAACTTAAAATTTAGGCATAAGTAAAACTACATAATAATAATAAGTGCGTCGTCTGCAATAATTCTTAGGGAGGGTGGTCAGTGAGAGCAGGGAATATAGAAGATTAAAGTGTTTCAATCAGCTATATTCTTGGTTGTCATAGCACATAACACTTTAGTAAATGTACAATGAACTCTCTGTAATGTCTTGATAGAGCCTCATTTGGGTAAAATATCTTCAAACAATCCAAATAACCGTCCTGGTGGTGTAATGGTTAAGGTGGCAAAAATATGTGTGTGATAACCCGGGTTCGAATCCCGGTGGATCATATATACTTTAATTAATTTCATTGGGGGTGTGGTGGTGAGATTAATAAAAATAATATTATGCCAGACCTTCCTCACAGGACTTGCAAAAAGGCAAAACTTACTAGCCTATAGCCTAGGCCTAGTCTGTTTCTTTGCAACTGACGGTAAATTGCAGTTCCCATCAAGAATTCTCAATTAGTCTGAATATTTATAGTGAAATGTGGTGCTAATAATATAAACTTGGTCTTAGTATGATGCAGACTTAGGCTAGGCCTAGGCCTAGTTTCACATTTTTCCATTAGGCCTAGGCCTAGCCTAAATATCGAGAAATTAGGCCTAGCTGTTAAGGGAATCGATTTGGTCAATATTTACGTGTCGCACCACAGCTGGGATCTCATTTCTAATGGTAGTTTTGGGTTCCTATCATGCTATGCTTCATTGCTATATACTTTTTATTCACAGGATTTTTTTTATTTTTTTCTTGGCTTATTTTTTTTTTTTTTTTAGCATTAGCCTAGGCCTAACCTAACCAAAACAAACTAACCTAACCTAATAGCCCCCAAATACATTTAGGTTAGGTTAGGTTAATGCAAAAAAAAAAAAAAAAAAAAAAAATCCTGTGGATAAAAAGTATATAGCAATGAAGCATAGAATGATAGGAACCCAAAACTACCATTTGAAATGAGATCCCAGCTGTGGTGTGACTCTTAAATATTGGCCATCGATTTATTGTCACCTGAAAAGAAACAAAGTGGAATTATATTGGGTATACATTAAGCAAACCACCCACCAATTTTCATGACAATTTTGGATAATTATCCCGAATAGACTCGCAGCGTTATTATACATAATTTATTAGGGAAAGTGAAGCTCTATGGACTCCTTATAATATACTCGCATAGATTCCGTTGTGGTAGAATAGTTTTGATAAGTTTTGTAACTCTCGATTATGTCGATAAAAATAGAGTCCCGCGCGTAAACAAACTCTTCTTCTTCACTCCCTCAATCTTGAGAGCCCCGCTACGGACGTGTTCGCAATGGAGTACACTCGCTACGGTAAAGTGTTATGTTTTACAAAGCTGTTACTGTATGTCTAATATACACATTTGCAACATTACATTGTGCTTGTATTTATGTTTCATAGTTTTCCCGGTATTTGTTCAATCCTTTCTGGCATTTTTCTTTCCCATTTCCCTTGTAGTTTTAGTATTATTACCGGTACATTATATTTGCTCTTGCGCACGAATCGGCGCATATTGTTGCCATTCCTTCTCTCAGCTGACAGAAACGTCAAACAGCCCGGCAGATTTGTAACTGTCATGGCCGCTTGTGCAGGTTGTAGTCTCTCCTGTCAGAAATTGGGGGACATTTTGCGAACCAAGGAAGCTACATGGGATTTTCTTGTTCAGCATAAGTTAGTCTTGGCAACTGGTAAGTGTAGTACAGTACATTGTAGCAGTGAATTGCAAGTGAGTGAAAATAGACAACAAAAGAAGTTTAGATGTGACAAACGGAATAAAGAATACGTTCACCATGCACTCATGAAATCACGATGTAGGTATAATGTTAGTGCTGTGAAAGACACATTCTTTGAAAATGCCCACATCCCCAAAGTCCTCAATATTGTGTATTGGTTCTGCATAAACAAATTACCTTATCAAGATGTAGTCCTTCAGTGCGATAGTTGACTGGTATTAATACACCAAAAATCTGTCTAAAGATGTCAAATAGCGGGGGTGTGGGGGCGGCAGCCCCCACTCATAATACTAGGTTAGGTTAGGTAAGGTTGTTAGGTTAGGCTAATGTCCTTTCAAAGGGGTATAGGCACCCATAATACCAAAAAGATGTCAAATAGCGGGGGTGTGGGGGCGGCAGCCCCCACCCATAATACTAGGTTAGGTTAGGTAAGGTTGTTAGGTTAGGCTAATGTCCTTTCAAAGGGGTATAGGCACCCATAATACTAGGTTAGGTTAGGTAAGGTTGTTAGGTTAGGCTAATGTCCTTTCAAAGGGCTATAACCTAGGCACCCATAATACTAGGTTAGGTTAGGTAAGGTTGTTAGGTTAGGCTAATGTCCTTTCAAAGGGGTATACGATAGTAAACACTAGGATAGCCTATACCTGGTCAGAGGGAAGAAGAGTCCTGGTGTAATTTCCTTGAATGTTGAGTGTCTGAAATTATGCAAAATCCGAGCCAAGTTTCGACAAAACTTGGCTCGGATTTTTTGAAAATGCTCTTTTGAGTCTCTGAAATTATTGAAAATCCGAGCCAACTTTCGACAAAACTTGGCTCGGATTTTTAGAAAATGCTCTTTTCAGTGTCTGAAATTATGCAAAATCCGAGCCAACTTTCGACAAAACTTGGCTCGGATTTTTAGAAAATGCTCTTTTGAGTCTCTGAAATTATTGAAAATCCGAGCCAAGTTTCGACAAACCTTGGCTCGGATTTCGGAAAAGTGGCATTTTTGGCATTTCACACATTCCTATTCTTCATTATTTTACTACAGTAAAAGTCCGTTAATCCGACGACCGATGATTCGAATCTCCCAATAGTCCGAATTTTTCAATTTGAGGCCAAATCCGAATTCACCCGATGGTCCGAATTTCAAGAAGTCCCAAAGTCCCCTTTTTGAGGCATTAGTCCACTCAAATGACACATAATGGAGCACCACACATATCATATGTTCATGAATTCACTTTAAAAGTTTACCATTGTCATTGTAGCCTATTACCTACTTCAAAACATTCAGATTAATGGTCAAAGGAAGCTACTGATATAAACGTAAACACCTTCTTCTTCTTCTTCCACATCGTCTGCTAGAGAGTTTGTTTTGCTCTTGAACGCATCCTTGGGACGCTCCGATGCGCTACTGGCTTGCACCGCATTTTCTGCAAGCGCATTCAGTCTTGAGCTTGAAAACGCAGCTTTGGACGTTCCGATACGCTACTATTTATAGTTCAGTGATCGGAGCGTCACAAGGGTGCTTTCAAGACAACAAGACAAGGGTGCTTTCAATACAACATAATATAACAGAGCACGTCACAAAAGGAAAATCACAAAAGGAAAATTACAAGAAACTCTCAGGGAAGTGCCGTTGTTAAGGCATTACTTCCCGAACCACATCTGATCTGATCTTCAAGAGCAAGACAAACTCGCTAGTAGACGGAAGAAGAAGAAGACGACGATGCGGACATATGGTGTTTACGTTTATATCAGCAGATTCCTTTGACCATTAATCTGAATGTTTTGAAGTAGGTAATAGGCTACAATGACAATGGTAAACTTTTGAAGTGATTTCATGAACATATGATATGTGTGTGTGCACCATTGTGTCATTTGGGTGGCCTAATGCCTCAATGTTTTCGTCATACACAGGTTCATAGGGGTAAAGTCTGATAATCCGAAAAATCCACTAATCCGAAAGAGGGCCGGTCCGCTGCCCTTCGGATTAACGGAAGTTTACTGTATGTATACTCGAGGATAAAACAATCTTTACACTAGTGAGCCATATGTAGGGAGATTGTAGTTACCAAAATCGTTCAGGGCTAGACCCAGGTGAGGTTATAGGCATGTGATAAAGAGTCGCTGGAACTCCTGTTTCATTTGCTTGGCCTCTCTTACTGATTTTCTTTGTGCCTCATTTACACTGAGAGCAATCCAGCTAGCTCTCACAAACATCTCCTCCTCCTATCCACTTCACTAAACTAAACATGCACACCACACTTCATTCCTCCACACCAAAATTTTGTAAAAATTATGAATTTCAGCCCAGCCTCGGAGTCCCCAGGGGGGGTGACCATAAATGCCCCCACACCCGACCTACCATCCCCTGACGATCCCACAAAATTACCTGGACCTCGGCCTGTTACTCTTTCTATTGATTTCTGCAACATTCGCAGACTTTCCTCTAACTTTCACTCTGTTGAACGCCATCTCTCCTCCTACAAACCTGATCTTCTCTTCCTCACCGAAACTCAGGTGTCTGTAGCAACATCCAGCAACCCCTGCTCTGTATCCTCCTACTTTCTCTATCCTAGCTTCAAAGCCAAAGGCGGATGTTGTGCATATGTGCACAACAAACTTACTTGCTCTCGTGTTCCCGATTTCGAATCCTCTGAATTCTCTACTTTATGGCTCAAACTTTCCTGTCATTCTCTTACTAAATATTTCTGTGCTGTCTATCTTTCCCCTAACTCCATCAACAAATTCTAAGAATGGCAGTTGTCTATAGGCCTGGCCATCGTGGCACAGATAGGGGTTTTATGGAAGAGTTTGGGCAGTTTCTCGAGGAATTTTCTGCTAAAACCGGAAGACTTTTGATATGTGAAGATTTTAATTACTGGGTTGACAGCCCTCATCTGAAGCCATTCTCTCCTGAGTTCCTTGAGTTGACTGATCAGAACAATTTTGTAAACCATGTGTCCCACCCAACTCATATCTTAGGACACACCCTTGACTTGGTTTTCTCTCCTGTGGGTTGTGGTGGTGTTCTGGATGTTGATGTTGAGAATGCTGACCCTAATACCTCTGATCATGCTTTGATTACTTTCAGCTTTGATTTCCCTAAGCCACTTACACATGAAAAAGTAATCAGATTTAGAAATTATAAAAATGCAGACCTAAATTTGGCTAGCAGTGAAGTAAAACAGTACTTGGGAAGTATTGATACTTCCAACCTTACTTCAGATGAGCTGGTGGAGGTACATGGAAATGCACTTAAATTAGTGTTCGATCATCACTGTCCAGAAGTAGAGAAGAAAATCATAGTACGAGATGATTCGCCCTGGTATAGCACTCGAGTTAAATTTCTTAGAAGAGCGCGTAGAAGAGCTGAACGTGAATGGCGGAAAAATAAAACAGACTCTACATGGTTGCAATATCTGTCAGCCAGAAGAGCTGTGGTCCACAAAATCAAAGATGAAAAGAAAGTGTATTATCAGGGAAAAGTTGACTCGTGTGGTAACGACCAGAGGAGGTTGGCTTCAATTGTAAACAGTTTACTTGGAAAAACAAGAGTCAGCTTAAGACCTTCTGTACCTGATGCCGAGTTGGCTGCCAACTTTGTGGCATTTTTTGCTGGCAAGATAACTCGCATAAGACAGGAACTGGATGATGCTTCTGTTGGTGAAGAACTTTCAGTTGTACTCCAACCCCGACACATTCCTAATAATGTCCTCTCATCCTTTCACTCAGTAGAGGTGGACATGATCTCGTCCTACATAAGAAACCTCAATAAAACATTTTGCCCGTTGGATCCCATAAATGTTTCCAAGCTACCAAGAGTCTATGATCACACAGTTGAGTTTATTTCCAAAATAATTAATAAGTGCTTCTCTGAAGGTAGCTTCCCACATTCTGAAAAGCATGCACTACTCCGACCTACTCTAAAGAAACCTGGACTTGATGTTGAGAACATGTTGAACTATCGTCCTGTCTCCAACCTGTCCTTCATATCAAAGATATTAGAGCGTGCAATACTTGACCAATTACAACCACTACTTCAGCAGAATGAAACTATCCCAATTTTTCAGTCTGCTTACCGACAGCATCATTCAACTGAAACAGCATTGATTAGAGTACATAATGATCTAGTTGAGAACATTTGCAATGGTGTGGCCTCACTATTGGTCTTGCTTGATCTCTCTGCGGCTTTTGACACAGTGGATCACGAGTTGTTGTTGAGTGATCTTTATGATTGTGGTGTGCGTGACTCCGCTCTCTTGCTTCTTGGGTCGTACTTGTCAGGTAGATCCCAGAGTGTGATGGTAAATCAAGTGGTCTCGGACTCGACACCCCTGCAGTATGGTGTTCCGCAGGGATCAGTTTTAGGTCCTATCCTATTTATAATTTATATTAGCAGTTTGTCTCTTCTGCTTCGTGCACATAATGTCACCTTTCACTTTTATGCAGATGACACCCAGATTTATGTGAGAATCACAAATATAGTTGATATACGG
>JBAKBP010031790.1:0-24003 GCA_037953745.1 Lithodes maja
CAGTGTAGAAATAAGCCACTTGTCCCTGTGTCATGAGGTTAAAGTCGCACATTAATGACGAAGAAACTGACAGGGCTACCATGGCTTACCTGTGAGAACCACCAAACCATTATTGCTCCTCCATCAAACACGGTAGTTATCACCCACCACCCAACCCTATTATCGCCTTTAAATTCAGCAATCTGTCAATATCAAGTATAAATATACACAAATACATACTGTCTGTATATTTATACTTGATATTGACAGATAACGTGAATTTAAAGGCGATAATAGGGTTGGGTGGTGGCTGATAACTACCGTGTTTGATGGAGGAGCAATAATGGTTTGGTGGTTCTCACAGGTAAGCCACGGTAGCCCTGTCCGTTTCTTAGTCATTAATATGCGACTTTAACCTCATGACTAATGGACAAGTGGCTTATTTCTACACTTTTGGTAATGCACTATATTGACAAAAAATAGGGGACGGTGTGAAAAAAGCTGTGTCAAAATATCATGCTGATCCAACTGTTTGTTAATAAGTTATTCCCGAAAAACGATGCCACGCGGCCTCTGAAACCCATGGTAGTATATTAAGGGGAGATGGGTCGTTTTTCTGGTCCCTCTTCTTCCTCGTGTTTAGCTCATGGAAGTAGAATAATTAATGTAGCTCCATGGGTTAGCCCCATTTGTTTGTCGATTTTACGACCTTTCGCCCCATTTCTTTGTCAATATTAAGACCTTTCGTGCTATTTAGCTGTCAATTTGTTTCTTGGCGAACGATAGTGAGCCTGTAATTTTGAAAGACATTTTTCTATTGAAAAAATTACAAATTTATCTAGAAGGGGGATTTAATGGATGTTTTATTAAGTTTGATGATGGTCTAGGGAGAAAACTAAAAAAATATATATATATATATATATATATATATATATATATATATACATATATATATATATATATATATATATATATATATGAAATAATGGGCCCAACAATTAAACCCTTCCCCCTTCAACAACAACAGTGTGTAAGAGAGTTATTTAATATTGTGTATTGATACAAGTTTGATATTGGCACACAACGGGCTGCATTTAGACTGCACCTTAATGGTTAACTTTCTGGCACATTTTTTGCATGTATTCGTTATTTTTCTAGTTTCCTCCTTAGACCTCCATCAAATTTAAAGAAAACATCCATTAGATCCCCCTTCTAGATTAATTTGTACATTTTTTCGGTAGAAAAATGTCCCGGCCGAAGGCCGATTCTTCAAACATTACTGGCTCACTATTGTTCGCCAGGGAAAAAATCGACACCTAAATAGCACGAAAGGTCTAAATATTGACGAAAAAATGGGGTGAAAGGTCTTAAAATCGACTAACTAATGGGGCAAACATCTTAACATCTGAAAACTAATGGGGTTAAACATCTTAACATCTGAAAACTAATGGGGTTAAACATGAGGGAGAAAGTGGTCCATAAAACCGGGCCATCCCCTCTCTTAAACTGTTTGCCCTCTTACACTGAACCTCATCACTTTATAACTATATATTATGCGCAAATTACAAAGACAGATGCCCAAGTACAGACAGACATTGCGATAGATAGATAGACAGATAGACAGATACAGACAGACTGACACACTGACTGACTGACTGACTGACTGACTGGTAGATAGATAGACAGATAGACAGATACAGACAGACTGACACACTGACTGACTGACTGACTGACTGACTGGTAGATAGATAGACAGACACAGACAGACTGACACACTGACTGACTGACTGACTGACTGACTGGTAGATAGATAGATAGACAGATACAGACAGACTGACACACTGACTGACTGACTGACTGACTGACTGACTGACTGACTGGTAGATAGATAGATAGACAGATACAGACAGACTGACACACTGACTGACTGACTGACTGACTGACTGACTGACTGGTAGATAGATAGATAGACAGATACAGACAGACTGACACACTGACTGACTGACTGACTGACTGACTGACTGACTGACTGGTAGATAGATAGATAGACAGATACAGACAGACTGACACACTGACTGACTGACTGACTGACTGACTGACTGACTGGTAGATAGATAGATAGACAGATACAGACAGACTGACACACTGACTGACTGACTGACTGACTGACTGACTGACTGACTGGTAGATAGATAGATAGACAGATACAGACAGACTGACACACTGACTGACTGACTGACTGACTGACTGGTAGATAGATAGACAGACACAGACAGACTGACACACTGACTGACTGACTGACTGACTGACTGGTAGATAGATAGACAGACACAGACAGACTGACACACTGACTGACTGACTGACTGACTGACTGGTAGATAGATAGATAGACAGATACAGACAGACTGACACACTGACTGACTGACTGACTGACTGACTGGTAGATAGATAGACAGACACAGACAGACTGACACACTGACTGACTGACTGACTGGTAGATAGATAGACAGACACAGACAGACTGACACACTGACTGACTGACTGACTGGTAGATAGATAGATAGATTGATAGATGCTATTTAAGGGGAGATGTCCACTTGAGGGATTTTTTTCTTGACCCCTTTCTCCCTCATGTTTAGCCCCATTGCGTTTGATATTATAAAACGTTTGCCCCATTAGTTTAGCGATTTTAAGAACTTTCACCCCATATTAAGACCTTTCGTGCCATTCAGGTATCGATTTTATCCTGGCGAGCGATAGCGAGCCTGTAATTTAAGAGGAACCGGCTTTCAGCCGGGACATTTTTCTACCGAAAAATGTACAAATTTATCTTGAAAGGGGGTCAAGGGGGTCAAGGGGGTGTAATCTTAAGCTTGAAGGATATCTAGGGACCAAACTAAAAACCTCCCCTTAACACATAATGGATCACAGGCAAACGTATTTTGTTCATTGTTTAGTGCGAAAGATATGTTTTAATTTTATCCCAGCTGGCATAAGACGATTTTATATATATATTATAAAGATGTTTCTTAGTCAGGTGGCGTAAGGCTTGCTCGAGTAACTCCTCTAGGGGAAGTATTCGGTTTTTTTCCTGGACCCCCCTTTTCCCTCATGTTTAGCTCCATTAGCTTTGAGATTTTAAGATGTTCGCCCCATTAGTTTGGCAGGTATTGGCAGTTTAACTTTTAATACCTTTCGCCTCATTTCTTCGTCAATATTAAAACCGTTGATCCATTCAGTAAGACGGTGTATTATTATGTTATACCTTCTAACACCCAGATTCAGTAAGACGGTGTATTATTATGTTATACCTTCTAACACCCAGATTCAGTAAGACGGTGTATTATTATGTTATACCTTCTAACACCCAGATTCAGTAAGACGGTGTATTATTATGTTATACCTTCTAACACCCAGATTCAGTAAGACGGTGTATTATGTTATACCTTCTAACACCCAGATTCAGTAAGACGGTGTATTATTATGTTATACCTTCTAACACCCAGATTCAGTAAGACGGTCTATTATTATATTATACCTTCTAACACCCAGATTCAGTAAGACGGTGTATTATTATGTTATACCTTCTAACACCCAGATTCAGTAAGACGGTGTATTATTATGTTATACCTTCTAACACCCAGATTCAGTAAGACGGTGTATTATTATGTTATACCTTCTAACACCCAGATTCAGTAAGACGGTGTATTATTATGTTATACCTTCCAACACCCAGATTCAGTAAGACGGTGTATTATTATGTTATACCTTCCAACACCCAGATTCAGTAAGACGGTGTATTATTATGTTATACCTTCCAACACCCAGATTCAGTAAGACGGTGTATTATTATGTTATACCTTCCAACACCCAGATTCAGTAAGACGGTGTATTATTATGTTATACCTTCCAACACCCAGATTCAGTAAGACGGTGTATTATTATGTTATACCTTCCAACACCCAGATTCAGTAAGACGGTGTATTATTATGTTATACCTTCCAACACCCAGATTCAGTAAGACGGTGTATTATTATGTTACACCTTCCAACACCCAGATTCAGTAAGACGGTGTATTATTATGTTATACCTTCCAACACCCAGATTCAGTAAGACGGTGTATTATTATGTTATACCTTCCAACACCCAGATTCAGTAAGACGGTGTATTATTATGTTATACCTTCCAACACCCAGATTCAGTAAGACGGTGTATTATTATGTTATACCTTCCAACACCCAGATTCAGTAAGACGGTGTATTATTATGTTACACCTTCCAACACCCAGATTCAGTAAGACGGTGTATTATTATGTTATACCTTCCAACACCCAGATTCAGTAAGACGGTGTATTATTATGTTATACCTTCCAACACCCAGATTCAGTAAGACGGTGTATTATTATGTTATACCTTCCAACACCCAGATTCAGTAAGACGGTGTATTATTATGTTACACCTTCCAACACCCAGATTCAGTTAGACGGTGTATTATTATGTTATACCTTCCAACACCCAGATTCAGTAAGACGGTGTATTATTATGTTACACCTTCCAACACCCAGATTCAGTTAGACGGTGTATTATTATGTTATACCTTCCAACACCCAGATTCAGTAAGACGGTGTATTATTATGTTATACCTTCCAACACCCAGATTCAGTAAGACGGTGTATTATTATGTTATACCTTCCAACACCCAGATTCAGTAAGACGGTGTATTTTTTTTTTTTTTTTTTTTTTTTCTATGTGATTGAGGGAGGCAAAAGGCATAACTGCCTATAGCGAGTGCCTCCCCCATAGTTGAAAGAGTGACAGGGCCAAAATCAAGGGACGTTCGAGCCAAAATGCCTGGACACACGGAGTTTGAAGCAATTTAAGTCATAGGAAGAGGGAAAGACTGATTCTGGGAGAGAGTTCCAGAGCTCAGATGTAGAGTAGAAGAAAGTTTGAGAGTAACGTTTCACTCTTGGGTTGGAGAGTTGCACAGAGTAGGGGTGGGATTGAGTTGCAAGACGGGTACCACGTGCCCTACGTAAAGGAGGTGGTATGCACTGGGAGAGCTCTGAGGAACACTGATTATTATAGTAGCGATAGAATAGCGAGAGAGATGCAACATTGCGGCGAAGAGAGAGAGATTGCAGAGAGTTGGTGAGTGGACGGGAGTTAATGATACGAAAGGCCTTCCTTTCAACTTTGTCTAGGAGAGCGGTGTGAGAGGAACCTCCCCACACATGTGAACAATACTCAATACAAGGGCGCACTATGCCCCTGTACAGAGCAAGAAGCTGTGCAGGGGAAAAGAACCCCCTAAGGCGGTTGAGCACACCCAGCTTCTGGGAGGCTGCCTTAGCAAGACTGGTAATATGGTCCTTCCAAATGAGAGCAGAAGAAAAAGAGACACCAAGAATATTGAGAGAAGATGAAGGGTTGATTTTTGTATTGTTGAAGAATAAGGGATAGTCCGCTGGGAGATCCTGACGGGTAGATAGATGGAGAAATTGGGTTTTGGAAGCATTAAAATTAACAAGGTTTTCTCTGCCCCAATTGGAAATAGTATTTAGATCAGAATTTAAGAGTTCTATGGCTTCATTACGTTTGTCGTTGAGGGATTGCTGGCTGGGACGTTCTGAAAAACTAATGGAGTAGTGTAAGGTTGAGTCGTCTGCGTATGAATGGATGGGAATTAAGGTACAGTTAAGGAGATCATTTATAAAAATTAGAAAAAGAATAGGAGATAGGACAGAGCCCTGAGGAACACCGGAGTTTATAGGGTGAGGAAGTGAACAATGGCCGTCCACAACCGCAGCTATGGAACGGCCGGAAAGGAAATTAGAGACAAAGGCACAGATGGAGGGATAGAAACCGAAGGAGGGTAGTTTAGAAATTAAAGATTTATGCCAGACTCTATCGAAGGCTTTCGATATGTCTAGTGCAATAGAAAAAGTCTCACCGAAGTCCCGAAAGGAGGATGACCAAGAGTTAGTAAGATATGAAAGAAGATCACCAGTAGAGCGACCCTTAAGGAAGCCATACTGGCGATCTGAGAGCAGATTATAAGAAGAGAAATGCTTAAGAAATTTGGAAGCAAGAATAGTTTCAAAAACTTTAGAAAGACAAGAGATAAGAGCAATTGGACGATAGTTGGAGGGTTGAGAGCGGTCACCCTTCTTTGGGACAGGTTGAATGTGAGCAAACTTCCAGCATGAAGGGAAGACGTTAGAGGATAGACAGAGACGAAAGAGTTTGCCTAGGCAGGGAGTCAGCACGGAAGCACAGTTTTTGAGAACAACAGGAGGAACACCGTCCGGACCGTACGCCTTATTAGTGTTAAGCCCAGAGAGGGTAGAAAGTACATCTTTAGAAGAGATTAGGATATTAGGTATAAGTAAGAGAGAGGAGGGCGGAGAGGGAGGAATAGCACCGGAATCATCCAAGGTGGAGTTTCTAGCAAAAGTTTGAGCGAAGAGTTTAGCTTTGTCAGAGGAAGAAGTGATGGTTGTGCCATCAGAGTGGGAAAGGGGAGGGAAAGACGAGGAAGAGAAATTGTTGGAGAGGTTTTTGGCTAGATGCCAGAAAGCTTGGGAAGAGCTAGAGTTGGATAGTTCAGTGCATTTATTATTGATGAAAGAGTGTTTGGCAAGTCGAAGAACAGATTTGGCTTGATTCCGGGCAGAAACATATGAAGAATGAGAGTCTTGAGTTTTAAGGCGTCGGTACCGTTTGAATGCTTCCTCCTTATTGCGGACAGCAGTAGAACAGGCGTGAGTAAACCAAGATTTTTTAGCATTAGTCTGAGAGAAAGAGAATGGAATGTATGCTTCCACGCCCGATAGGATTACCTCGGTAATGCGTTCAGCACTCTCCGAGGGTCCCCGGCCATGGAAGCAGAAATCATTCCATGGGAAATCAAAGAAGTACTGCCGAAGAGCAGTACTATTATGTTATACCTTCCAACACCCAGATTCAGTAAGACGGTGTATTATTATGTTATACCTTCTAACACCCAGATTCAGTAAGACGGTGTATTATTATGTTATACCTTCTAACACCCAGATTCAGTAAGACGGTGTATTATTATATTATACCTTCTAACACCCAGATTCAGTAAGACGGTGTATTATGTTATACCTTCCAACACCCAGATTCAGTAAGACGGTGTATTATGTTATACCTTCCAACACCCAGATTATATTACACTTTGGAAGAACCTCTAGTAGTCAAGAGGTTAAGCATTTTGGTTAAGGGGAGGTTTTTAGTTTGGTCCCTAGATATCCTTCAAGCTTAAGATTACACCCCCTTGACCCCCTTTCAAGATAAATTTGTACATTTTTCGGTAGAAAAATGTCCCGGCTGAAAGCCGGTTCCTCTTAAATTACAGGCTCGCTATCGCTCGCCAGGATAAAATCGATACCTGAATGGCACGAAAGGTCTTAATATGGGGTGAAAGTTCTTAAAATCGCTAAACTAATGGGGCAAACGTTTTATAATATCAAACGCAATGGGGCTAAACATGAGGGAGAAAGGGGTCAAGAAAAAAATCCCTCAAGTGGACATCTTTGGTTAACGCCAGTATCATGTTATGTATACAGTAATATTTGTCTGAGAGCGTGTATGACTATTTGTATGTACCCGGTATTGTAATAAACCAATAATTACAACACTCTTCGTTGACATGAGAGGCACTCAATTCCTGGCAGCAGCCTTCACGAACCAAGACCACCCACTAAACTACATGGCAACACATCCACAGACACCAAGAAATATCAAAACAACACCCAGCACACGGTATCACACACAATTATTGTCCTCTCTCCCTCCCTGCCCACCCCGAACCAACTTCCAGAAGCACATCCATACTCATATCTCTCGCCAATCCATCCACTCACTCACAGACAACACGCAGCTGCATGCACGACCTCCCGAAATCCATCCTTCCGAATCCTCCCTCCCTCGCGAGGACAGAGTCCACCTGGCCAGGCTGAGATGCGGACACCATCCAGCTCTCCTGAGCTATCAGAAGAGACTGGATGACTCCGTTGTCGACGCCTGCCCGGGATGTAACACAGCACCCCATACCATTAAACACATCATAGAAGACTGCATTTCACACAACCACTTACGCCAACAACACAACCTACACTCAATGAGAGCTCTGTGGGAAAGCCCGATCGTGGCCATGGCCTTCCTCAGGGACTCGGGGCTGTTCGGCCAGGCAGCTTAGGGAACAACAACAACAACAACAATAACAACAACACTCTTCGTTGTCATCTACACACCAGACAGTTGATAACATGAAGGAGGGGTATTACCACCCAACCTTTCTATCTTGACACACTAACTCCTCCCCTAGGGTATAATTTTGGTTAATGTTGTGTGTGTGTGTGTGTGTGTGTGTGTGTGTGTGTGTCTGTTGTGTGTGTGTGTGTGTGTGTGTGTGTGTGTGTGTTGTAATATAACTATGATATACATGTCTGTGGGTTGTCATCTACACCCTATATGTGTGTGTGTGGTGTTTGTGTGTGTGTGTGTGTGTGTGTGTGTGTGTGTGTGTGTGTGTGTGTGTGTTGTAATATAACTATGATATACATGTCTGTGGGTTGTCATCTACACCCTATATGTGTGTGTGTGGTGTTTGTGTGTTGTGTGTGTGTTGTAATATAACTACGATATACATGTCTGTGGGTTGTCATCTACACCCTATATGTGTGTGTGTGTGTGTGTTGTAATATAACTATGATATACATGTCTGGGTTGTCATCTACACCCTATATGTGTGTGTGTGGTGTTTGTGTGTTGTGTGTGTTGTAATATAACTATGATATACATGTCTGTGGGTTGTCATCTACACCCTATATGTGTGTGTGTGTGTGTGTGTTGTAATATAACTATGATATACATGTCTGTGGGTTGTCATCTACACCCTATATGTGTGTGTGTGGTGTTTGTGTGTTGTGTGTGTGTTGTAATATAACTATGATATACATGTCTGTGGGTTGTCATCTACACCCTATATGTGTGTGTGTGTGTGTGTGTTGTAATATAACTATGATATACATGTCTGTGGGTTGTCATCTACACCCTATATGTGTGTGTGTGGTGTTTGTGTGTTGTGTGTGTTGTAATATAACTATGATATACATGTCTGTGGGTTGTCATCTACACCCTATATGTGTGTGTGTGTGTGTGTTGTAATACAACTATGATATACATGTCTGTGGGTTGTCATCTACACCCTATATGTGTGTGTGTGGTGTTTGTGTGTTGTGTGTGTGTTGTGGGTGTGTGTTGTAATATAACTATGATATACATGTCTGTGGGTTGTCATCTACACCCTATATGTGTGTGTGTGGTGTTTGTGTGTTGTGTGTGTTGTAATATAACTATGATATACATGTCTGTGGGTTGTCATCTACACCCTATATGTGTGTGTGTGGTGTTTGTGTGTTGTGTGTGTGTGTGGGTGTGTGTTGTAATATAACTATGATATACATGTCTGTGGGTTGTCATCTACACCCTATATGTGTGTGTGTGGTGTTTGTGTGTTGTGTGTGTTGTAATATAACTATGATATACATGTCTGTGGGTTGTCATCTACACCCTATATGTGTGTGTGTGGTGTTTGTGTGTTGTGTGTGTGTTGTAATATAACTATGATATACATGTCTGTGGGTTGTCATCTACACCCTATATGTGTGTGTGTGGTGTTTGTGTGTTGTGTGTGTGTTGTAATATAACTATGATATACATGTCTGTGGGTTGTCATCTACACCCTATATGTGTGTGTGTGTGTGTGGTGTTTGTGTGTTGTGTGTGTGTGTGGGTGTGTGTTGTAATATAACTATGATATACATGTCTGTGGGTTGTCATCTACACCCTATATGTGTGTGTGTGGTGTTTGTGTGTTGTGTGTGTTGTAATATAACTATGATATACATGTCTGTGGGTTGTCATCTACACCCTATATGTGTGTGTGTGGTGTTTGTGTGTTGTGTGTGTGTTGTAATATAACTATGCTATACATGTCTGTGGGTTGTCATCTACACCCTATATGTGTGTGTGTGGTGTTTGTGTGTTGTGTGTGTGTTGTGTGTGTGTTGTAATATAACTATGATATACATGTCTGTGGGTTGTCATCTACACCCTATATGTGTGTGTGTGGTGTTTGTGTGTTGTGTGTGTGTTGTGGGTGTGTGTTGTAATATAACTATGATATACATGTCTGTGGGTTGTCATCTACACCCTATATGTGTGTGTGTGTGTTGTGGGTGTGTGTTGTAATATAACTATGATATACATGTCTGTGGGTTGTCATCTACACCCTATATGTGTGTGTGTGTGGTGTTTGTGTGTTGTGTGTGTGTTGTAATATAACTATGATATACATGTCTGTGTGTTGTCATCTACACCCTATATGTGTGTGTGTGTGGTGTTTGTGTGTTGTGTGTGTGTGTGTTGTAATATAACTATGATATACATGTCTGTGGGTTGTCATCTACACCCTATATGTGTGTGTGTGGTGTTTGTGTGTTGTGTGTGTGTTTTGGGTGTGTGGGTTGTAATATAACTATGATATACATGTCTGTGGGTTGTCATCTACACCCTATATACAGTAGACAACATGAAGGGAGTATCTGTATTATCAGCCAACCCTTCTACCCTGACCAAGTAATAACACCCCCGAGGGCCAAATGATACCCGTCTTCTGATACAAAACATGTAGTGGATTTACCTTAGTGGCAATAAACACTTTTTACAGTATTATGGTAAATATTACATAACTTTATTTAGCTTAGGATAGACCTCTAGGAATCAAAGGGTTGAAAAGTATCACGGTCAACCTTCTATCATTATAGGTCGCACATATTCTTCCTAAATTTGCATAATGCTAACCACAATACATTTGGAAAGAGGGCATCACCACACTGAAGAGGTTTAACTAACAATAATACTAACACTATAAGACTAACTTGGTTTGGTCTCATGTATAGTTTTAAAGACTTTCTTTAACTCACCTATTCCGAATAAAATAATGTAGTGATAGTACATATAAATAATGTAGTGATAGTACATATAAATAATGTAGTGATAGTACATATAAATAATGTAGTGATAGTACATATAAATAATGTAGTGATAGTACATATAAATAATGTAGTGATAGTACATATAAAGGGGAGAACGGCTTCATTGTCCCAAGAGTCCAAGAGATTGGTTTCAACTATATAACAGGATGCACACAGCCATCACTGTTGCACGTCGGGTGTTTCGTAGGTCCAGGGGGCGTGGAGAGAGCCTCTTAAAGTTATGTGTGCCCAGAGTTCTCAGGTTACATCTAGGGACTGGCACTTAGGTAGGATTAAGTCACTTCCATTAGTGATAGGTGGGGTGTGAAGAGAGAGAGAGAGAGAGGGGTGGGGGTATACATATGTGTTGCCTATATATCCTGGAATATGGATCGTATGACTTGTGAATGAATTGAAATACATTCTCCAAGTAGGAGTAGCCTTCTCCTTAATATACTGTACAGTAAATAGGCAAAGGTTAAGTATCTTTTATCACGCCGTGGTGTAGTGGATTAGAACATGGACACTCGTCCATGTTTTGCTTTGTTTTTAATTTATTCATTATTTATTTATTTTAAATTTATTGAAAAAAAATCTATTTTGGGCATGGTAGTGATAGGTGTGTTAATATATTGCTATGTGAGTGTTATGTGCATATTACATAAATAATGTATAGGTGTGTTGTAAGATTAGTCTCTCTCTCTCTCTCTCTCTCTCTCTCTCTCTCTCTCTCTCTCTCTCTCTCTCTCTCTCTCTCTCTCTCTCTCTCTCTCTCTCTCTCTCTTTTTTTCTTTTTTTTTCTCTAAACTTCACGACATTATAATATTATGGTGTTCTTACAGCTAAAATTCCAGTGATGAAACGTGGAATTATCTATAGCGAAACACATTTAAAATGCAAAAAATATATAGTATTGATATATTTATATATAATAGATACCAGTATATATTTTATCAAAGATCCCTCTTATTTATGAAGTATGATAATTAATAATTATATTACCAAGATTTAGTACGGAACTGTGATATTCCTGAGCCAGTTATTAACCTCCGACTTGAACTGTTGTAGTGAGGTTAAGTGATGCAGGTCAGTGTGCTGAACCAGGTGATTCCACAGTCTTGCGTACTTTGGTAAGTAGGAACGAAGGTAGTGTTCTGTCCTAGCAAATGGAACACTGACCTGATGATACCTTGTGGATGCGGTTCTTGTTGCATATGATGTTGGTTGGGCAGGTTGTAGATGTAAGGCTGCCAGGTGTGGAGTGTGCATTTTTTGGGTTTTGTATGTTACACACAAACCTGCCACATCCCGACGCTGTTGTAGAGGCTGAAACCTGGGGGCATGATGTTCTTGTTCTTTGAGTTGGATCAAGTGTTCATCTTTTTTCTGTATTTGGTCCAAAAGTTTCAAGTATGAGGGGGGACATGATGACCAAGTATGAGGGGGGACATGATGACCAAGTATGAAGGGGGACATGATGACCAAGTATGAAGGGGGACATGATGACCAAGTATGAGGGGGACATGATGACCAAGTATGAGGGGGGACATGATGACCAAGTATGAGGGGGGACATGATGACCAAGTATGAGGGGGGACATGATGACCAAGTATGAGGGGGGACATGATGACCAAGTATGAGGGGGGACATGATGACCAAGTATGAGGGGGGACATGATGACCAAGTATGAGGGGGGACATGATGACCAAGTATGAGGGGGGACATGATGACCAAGTATGAGGGGGGCCATGATGACCAAGTATGAGGGGGGACATGATGACCAAGTATGAGGGGGGACATGATGACCAAGTATGAGGGGGGACATGATGACCAAGTATGAGGGGGGACATGATGACCAAGTATGAGGGGGGCCATGATGACCAAGTATGAGGGGGGCCATGATGACCAAGTATGAGGGGGGGACATGATGACCAAGTATGAGGGGGGACATGATGACTAAGTATGAGGGGGGACATGATGACCAAGTATGAGGGGGGACATGATGACCAAGTATGAGGGGGGACATGATGACCAAGTATGAGGGGGGCCATGATGACCAAGTATGAGGGGGGACATGATGACCAAGTATGAGGGGGGACATGATGACCAAGTATGAGGGGGGACATGATGACCAAGTATGAGGGGGGACATGATGACCAAGTATGAGGGGGGCCATGATGACCAAGTATGAGGGGGGACATGATGACCAAGTATGAGGGGGGACATGATGACCAAGTATGAGGGGGGGACATGATGACCAAGTATGAGGGGGGGACATGATGACCAAGTATGAGGGGGGACATGATGACCAAGTATGAGGGGGGACATGATGACCAAGTATGAGGGGGGACATGATGACCAAGTATGAGGGGGGACATGATGACCAAGTATGAGGGGGGACATGATGACCAAGTATGAGGGGGGACATGATGACCAAGTATGAGGGGGGACATGATGACCAAGTATGAGGGGGGCCATGATGACCAAGTATGAGGGGGGACATGATGACCAAGTATGAGGGGGGACATGATGACCAAGTATGAGGGGGGACATGATGACCATGTATGAGGGGGGACATGATGACCAAGTATGAGGGGGGACATGATGACCAAGTATGAGGGGGGACATGATGACCAAGTATGAGGGGGACATGATGACCAAGTATGAGGGGGGGACATGATGACCAAGTATGAGGGGGGACATGATGACCAAGTATGAGGGGGACATGATGACCAAGTATGAGGGGGGACATGATGACCAAGTATGAGGGGGGACATGATGACCAAGTATGAGGGGGGACATGATGACCAAGTATGAGGGGGGACATGATGACCATGCAAGTAGAGAGTATTCCATCAATGGACGAACTTGAGACTTATACAGAGTAGCAACACCTTTAGAGTCCAGGAGATGTGATACACGTCGAATGCAACCAAGTTTCCATGCAGCATTCTTTGTGATGTCCTTTACATGGCTGGTGAAAGACAGATTATCATTAAATTTTACTCCTAGAATTGTCACTTGACTCTGCATCTGAACCTTCCTCCCATCAAGCTGAATATCTGGTGGTGTATATGTTGGAATATCTTGTCTCCGAGAGATTAGCATTACTTGAGTTTTCTCCGGAGCAAGGTTCACTTGCCAGCGTTTTGCCCAAGAGGTGATACTATGTAAGGCATTGTTGATATGAGTGACAGTGGCTTGCCTCTCATCTTTGTTACAAGTGAATGTTAGAGTACAGTCGTCAGCATAAGCAAATGCCTCGGGGATGAGCTGCAGAGTGTCATTGAAATAAACATTCCACAACAAAGGTCCAAGAACGCTGCCCTGTGGGACACTGGCTTTGATGGCATAGTTAGCAGAGTTATGTCCATTGACAACTGTGTGAAGTGTTCTGTCTTGCAGGTGTGACGCACCCAGTGCGTGGCAACGCAACCTGATTGTACTCCTTGGTACTCCACTGTACCGCCCGTACCACTGTACCGTGCTGGCTACCGTCAGCAGCTATGTATATTGAGTGTGACAACTTATAACTATGTTCTTTGTATCTCTGCAAAGGTCTCGTCATGTGCTAACCAGTGGTGGGTTTTGTTTTAAGCCATGTCGAGACCTTCCATTTAATATGTAGTATCAATAGAGAAGTTGATAGATAAGACAATGGGAGTTCAGAGAGAGAGAGTGAGTTAGGCTTCAGAGCGAGAGGGTAGCAACGCGCCACGCTGCCGGGGGGGTGGTTGCCAGACGTATGGACTGGTTGGCAGCCTTGCGCTTATAGCTGGGCGCGACAGGGTTGGTAGTCCATTGCCGCCTGCCTATGCTGCCTGGGCTGCCCATGTTGTCGTACAGCACATTGCCTGGAGGCTCGCTGTGTGTTCCATGATCAGGTTGCCTAGAACCTTTGAGATTCTAACATCCCTTGCCCTCTCTCCCAATTTCTCACGGTTGCACTCTTTCTCTCTGACGACATTACTCTCATTTCATTCTTCTCTCTATTTAAATGCATAACCTTCCCTTGAGGTCCTAAAGGAGTTTCAGCACTCACCTCTCGTATTACTCTTAGGACAAGCATATATTTACATGTATTAGATTTAAGGGGTTAATGTGAACAGCGATCTTCTTGATGAGGATAGTTGGTGAACGTTCTACATGTTCACGAGTTATATGCCCCGCTCATCATCCAATTTGTGACTAGACTGGTGCCATGTGTAAGAGCCCGACCATGCCCAGGAGTTGTCTGTAGAGGGGCGAGGACTTAGCCTTGATTTGCATACCGAGCCAGGAGCGAGTGTAGTACCAGAGACTACAGCTCGCTCGTAGTGCCGGTATAGTAGAGTAACGTAATTTATCTGTCCTTGTGTTCTCTACAGTCTTTTCCTGGGTTCTCGCTTTCGGTGCTGGGACTCGTTGTTCCTGTGACTTGGCCTGCTAGCTAGAACACATGGGGATGATGAGTGGGATATATCTTTATTTTACTATGCATTGCAGCTCTCTTTAAGTATATGTATGTAACACTTTACAATACACATTACTCACACACAAGACAACACTATTAATACTTTCATGTATCAATTAACTGCACTGTCGTTTTGCTGCTGTGTCCGGAGTTCTGTTGCGTAGGGCGCATACGGACTCAGAGGGGAGACAGAGTGAGAGAAGCGAAGTAGCCTATGCGGTAGTAGGCTACCGGCGCAGTACTGTTGCCTGCAACCTTTTAGTTATTCCAAGTATAGATTCATTATTATAATAAGTGACTACTATTTATGTTCCTTCCATGTGTATTATTAGGTATCTACTGGATCATGAACATCTTGTATGCTACATGCTAGTGCATGTTAGTAGGGGACAGTTATTCTAGTGCACGCGCTTTCAAGTAGGCGTGTACATTTGTCATTTAGCATTTCACTGTCATACCTTTAGCCTGCTTCTATTCTACATTATTAGAGGCTTAATATTAACGTAGTTTCTTGAGTATTGCATTTCTTTAGTAATAACGTAACCTATAAATGTCTGAGGGAGTTTAGCCTCATAGCCTACCCCTGTTGTACACTTTCGCCGAGTTAAGGTACCTCGTTACCGTAGACGATAACTCTGTAGGGCGTTGGTGCTTTTGTTGTCTGGAGCATATAGTATTTGGGACTGGAATCGAGCGTGTCGTTGTCACATAAGCCATTTCTGTCCTACGATCAAGAATCCCGAATATGTATTGCCGATCCAGCCGTACCAAAATGGCGACCTTGCACAAGATTCAGTAGTATCCTATCACATGTTTTTTGGAGAACTATTCTATGCTACCTAGTAGAGCTGGCTAGAATTTTCTTGCATATTGGAGGAATTTTTATTGTGTCATTATTGTATTGGTGGACTTGCAGATTGTTTCGTTGGGGGTGTCTAGAGTAGAGTCATTCAAGCATCTTTAACATTTTGTGAGTCGAGACTGCAATTAGTAATAAGCACTTCTTTTTTTTTATGAACAGCAATTGTATAACCAGCACTATGTCTAATGACTCATCATTTACGGGGGAGGATAACACGGTACAGCCTAGTGACCAGCAAGTACAACAGATATTTAGGGAGGGGAGTGTTATAAGTGGAGAGAGGGATGCCCGGGCATTTTTGCAGACACCTTTGACCGAACAGCGCCTGCAGGCTATTGATTGTTACGGTCTTCGCTGTTTAGCCACGGTTTTGGGGCGGGACTGTCCTGACAGTTGGCCCAAGAAGAATTTGGTGGCATGTTTGTTGGGTGATGGCGATGGGGCGGTGGGTGGAGTGGGGTCTTGGGGGGTTCCCTCCAAGCCTCCATTCCACTCTACCCCTGAGCTGGGCCCTCAGCCAGCGGGTCTTAGCACGATGCAGCAGGAGGGTTCTCAATGGCAAGCTGGCTTACCCGTAAACACGTCTCGGTGTGGATCCCCCATTTTGTGCTCTCCCCCCCCAGGCCTGTCTCCTGAGATGTTATTTCAGCTAGAACTAGCTAAGCTTAAGTTGCAAGAGAGTCAACAGGCTAGTATAGAACGGATTAAGCTGCAGGAGACTCAGATACAACAGGCTAGTATAGAACGGATTAAGCTGCAGGTGACTCAGATACAACAGGCTAGTATAGAATGCATAGAGGTTGCTAGAATCCAAGCCAATCAGGATGCAACCAGGTACCAGGCTGAAATGGATGTCGAGAAGTCTAGAGTAGAGACCACGGGGCGTCATCTCGGTGGTGGGCACTGGGTTACAGACTCACTTTCGCATTTAATTAAGTTAGTACCCGCATTTGATGAGACAGCAGTGACTGAGTTTTTTGCTCGTTTCGAAAAGAAGTGTTGTGAGTATGACTGGCCGGAGGTTAAATGGGCAGCATTAGTTTCATCACGTCTAGTGGGTAAGGGGTTGAAAGCCTACGATGCACTGTCACTGGACGAGAGTGTCGTGTATGGACTGGTGAAGGAGGCTGTGCTCCGGGCCTACGAACTGCAACCCGAAACTTATAGATTGAAGTTCCGTGGCGTGAATAAGAAGAGCGACGTCAGTTTTATGGAGCACGCACGGGACTTAACAGATGCATGTAATAACTGGTTTCGGTCCGAGCACGCAGAGTCGGCTGAGGAAATTAAGCAACTTTTCTATCTGGAACAGTTTTACAAATGTACTGGAACCGATCTAACGCTGAACATTAAGGAAAAATGTCCCAAGACAGTAGAGGAGGCTGCCAAGATGGCAGACTTCAGATTATCATTGATTCGTGGTTGCGGTGCCGCTCAGAGGGCTGAGTCAGGGCAGAAGGGGCGCTATACCCCACCCACCAGAGTTTTCGATAATAACAAATCCTATGACACACATAACCACACTAAAAGCATTGCACCTAATAACACCTACAAACACAAGCCTCTCCCGTTTACTAAAGGTCAGGCCCCTTCTTCGCCCGCACAAGGGAAGAAGCCCATTGGGGATGTGAAATGTTACAAATGTCAGAAGCTAGGCCATTATTCACGTGAGTGCCCTAGTAACACTCCCGCTAAGCCGGTGTCATTGGTTCACAGTATCGGTGTGTCTCTGAAGGCTGCAGCAACTGCCCGGGGTAGGTTGTCAGCAGCTGAGGCACACGCGGTAAAGAAGCGTACGGAAGGCTCGACACCTGTCCGGGACACTTTCTGTAGCCATCGGGGGCACGGGTTTGTGAGCTGGGGGAGTGAACTACGGAGGGTTGACTTGCTGAGGGATACGGGGGCTTCGCAAACTTTGTTGAGGAACTTCACAGGGAAACCGATAAATGTGGCCAGAGTTGTTGTGGTGCAGGGTATAAATGCTACGAGGTCATACCCACTTGTGAGGTTGGAGTTGAGAGTGGGAGAGGTGTGCAGGGAGCTGGATGTAGGGATCGTTGAGTGTTTGCCAGTTGAGGGCGTCGACCTTCTTCTCGGCAACGACTTTGCGGTGCCCACTTCCGGGACTCCACCCTTAGTCGTTGCCGAGAGGGCGGCCGACGTGGATGGTGAGAATCGGGAATGGGTTGGGAGGTGCCAACAGGATGAGATGGCCTGTGTGGTAACCCGATCTCGCTCTGCGGCTCCTGCACAGCCTAGCACTCGACCTCGGGGACAGTGGAGGAAGGATCAGGAGAAGGTTGCTAAGGGCAGGAAAAGGGACATTGATTCTGCTGCACTTCTCGGTGATTCGGTACTTGGACCTATAATAAACACGGGAGTTGATTCTGGCCCAGATATGGTGTGTAACAAGGCAGAGTTGGGTAAGACTTCGCGTGAGGCAAGAGCTGTAGCGAGAGCCACTAAGGCAGTAGAGCCTACTAGCCGGGGTAATGTCTTATTACAAAACCATCTTGATGCATTGACGCCCAGGGACATTAGTGAGCAGCAGCTGCAAGACGCTAGCCTAGCTCGTTATAGCAATGGTGCCATAGAGTTGGAGGAAGATGGGGATGCGAAGCCGGGAGATTTCTTTAGGCTCAACAGGATATTGTACCGCAGATTTCTAGACCCCAAATCGAAGTGGGAGGGCGGTGCGAGGGTAGTAGACCAGGTGGTTGTTCCAAATAAGTATAGAGAGTCCTTATTGTGTCTGGCGCATGATGTGCCGGTGGCGGGTCATTTGGGGGTAACAAAAACATTGGCGGCATTGGGCAGGTTTTTCTGGTGGCCTGGGGTCAAGGCTGATGTCTGTGCATGGGTGGCTGGGTGTGCGACCTGCCAGACAACGGGGAAGCCTAACCAGACCATCCCGAAGGCACCTTTGTTTCCCATACCTGTCACCGGGCCTCCGTTCAGCAAAGTTGTAGTAGATTTGGTTGGCCCTTTCCCGCCTACTAGTAGTGGCAATAAATTCCTGTTGACAATCATGGATGTGGCTACGAGATACCCGGACGCATACCCCATGAGAAACGGCTCGGCAAAGGCAGTTGTTAAAAACTTATTATTGTTCTGTTCCCGTTATGGATTTCCACGTGAGGTGCAGTCAGACCAGGGGAGCAATTTTACATCCAAATTGTTCAAGCAAACCCTTCAGTTGCACGGTATATGTTCTGTAGTGTCGTCAGCCTACCATCCCGAGAGTCAGGGAGTCTTGGAGCGGTGGCACTCGACCCTGAAGAGTATGCTACGCTGTTACTGTGCAGAACATGACACTGATTGGGATTTGGGTCTGCCGTATGTTCTGTTCGCTGCACGTGAAGTCCCAGGAGAGAGCCTGGGGTTCAGTCCAAATCAACTAGTCTTTGGCCATAATGTGAGAGGACCTTTAAGTATGGTGAAAGAGATCTGGGAGGGCGAAGAGAAGCCGGGGTCTGTACTTAAATATATCCTTGAGAGCCGGGAGAGACTTATAGGTTGCATGGCAGCGGCAGGTAATAACTTGGTTAATGCACAGGCGGTCATGAAGCACCAGTATGACGCCAAGGTGAAGCTTCGGGAGTTTTCGGTGGGTCAGGAGGTAATGTTGCTTTTACCTTTGCCTGGACACCCCCTTTCTGCCAAGTTTATTGGGCCGTATGTGGTGGCTAAGAAACTGTCCGACCTTGATTATCTCGTTGCAACACCTGACCGTAGAAAAAAACATCAGTTATGTCATGTTAACCTCATGAAAGAGTATGTGAGACGCCCCTCAGAGCCTCTCACTGTCCCTGTGCTGGCCTGCAGCGGCCAGGGTGGAGAAGGAGGTGGGGACAGTCATGCTGCTGTGGAGGATAGCTGGGACTGTGTCATTTCCGCGGAACAGTGGGCGGGGAATACTGAACAAGAGGCTAGGCAAGCTGTAAGTCACCTGCCTGAGCACCAGGGTGCTGCTGTCCTAGGCCTGTTCAGGTCATACCCCTCTGTTTTCGCCGAACACCCAGGTCTCACTACTCAGGTAACGCACGACGTGGACGTCGGTGATAATGTGCCCTTCAAGCCAGTGCCCTACCGTGTGCCCCCGGTAAAGTTGCCAGCTTTACGGGAGGAGTTAAAGTACATGGTTGAGAGAGGGATGATCACTGAAGGTTATGTGAAGTGGACATCACCCGTCACGTTGCAGCCAAAACCTGACGGCAAGGTGCGGTTCTGCATAGATTTTCGTAGGCTAAATGGCTTGACCACTACCAACCCTTACCCTTTGCCTCGAGTTGACGACAGCGTGGACAAGATAGGGAATGCAAAGTACCTTACTAAAATTGATCTTGTAAAAGGCTACTGGCAAGTACCCCTGTCGGACCGAGCTAAGCAAGTTTGTGGTTTTGTGGTAGATGGCAAGACCTACCAATGTAACGTAATGCCTTATGGGCTTAAGAACGCACCTGCCACGTTTCAGAACCTGATGAACGATATTTGTGACGAAATCCCTAACTGCACGGTCTACCTTGATGACGTGATAGTGTATGATGACGATTTTGAAAATCACCTAAGGCACTTAGAGACCCTGTTTGGGAAGTTGCACGATGCTGGGCTGGTGGTGAACCTGAGGAAGTGCGAGTTTGTAAAGGCTACTGTGCAGTATCTTGGCTTCGTGGTCGGGTTAGGCCGGGTGTGCCCCCCCCTGAGCAAGATACAGGCTATCAATATGTTTCCCAGGCCCACCACTAAGCGCCAGGTCATGCGGTTCCTAGGTATGATAGGCTATTATAGGCGCTTCATCCGGGGATACTCTACTGTCTTAGCACCGTTAACTGATCTACTGTCGAAGTCAGTGAAGTTCTGTTGGGCTGCGGAGTGTCAGAGGGCTTTCGACCTAGTCAAGCACCTGCTGTGTACACATCCGATTTTGAGAGCCCCAGACTTCTCCAGGAGTTTTCAGCTGGCGACTGATGCCAGCGGTGTGGGTGCCGGGGCAGTGTTACTGCAGACTGATTCCGAGGGCTTGGAACACCCAGTGAGCTTCTTTTCTCGCAAGTTTAATTCGGCACAAAGGAATTACTCGACTATAGAGAAGGAGCTTCTTGCTATCGTTTTGTCGCTCAAACATTTCGAAGTTTATGTTCCAGCCTACGGCCCGGTAGTGACGATTTATACGGACCATCATCCCTTGAAATTCCTAAATCAGTTTCACAATCGGAATATGCGGTTGACCAGGTGGTCCCTAATGCTCCAAGAGTATAATCTCAACATTCAGCATATTGCCGGGAGTGAGAACGTGATAGCAGATTGTCTATCAAGGGTTGATGATCCAGGATAGTCGTGCACGGGGTGTGGGTTGAGCAGGAGTAAAATTAGGCTATCATAACGCCGTCCAAAAAGATTATAAAACAATAAAATAAACGAGAATTTTTTTTTTTAGTTTTGTAAGTCTTTATTGTTGTAGCATGATGCATGCGATATTGTGTTTTATGTATAATTCACACTTCAGTTGTTGTGCACCTTTTGCAATTAGTGGCAGCTAAGGGTAGCAGGTCGGTTGGTTGCCTGTCAGATTTTGATAATGCTTCTAAGGTCGATTATCTAAAATCTTGGGGGGGCTGTGACGCACCCAGTGCGTGGCAACGCAACCTGATTGTACTCCTTGGTACTCCACTGTACCGCCCGTACCACTGTACCGTGCTGGCTACCGTCAGCAGCTATGTATATTGAGTGTGACAACTTATAACTATGTTCTTTGTATCTCTGCAAAGGTCTCGTCATGTGCTAACCAGTGGTGGGTTTTGTTTTAAGCCATGTCGAGACCTTCCATTTAATATGTAGTATCAATAGAGAAGTTGATAGATAAGACAATGGGAGTTCAGAGAGAGAGAGTGAGTTAGGCTTCAGAGCGAGAGGGTAGCAACGCGCCACGCTGCCGGGGGGGTGGTTGCCAGACGTATGGACTGGTTGGCAGCCTTGCACTTATAGCTGGGCGCGACAGGGTTGGTAGTCCATTGCCGCCTGCCTATGCTGCCTGGGCTGCCCATGTTGTCGTACAGCACATTGCCTGGAGGCTCGCTGTGTGTTCCATGATCAGGTTGCCTAGAACCTTTGAGATTCTAACATCCCTTGCCCTCTCTCCCAATTTCTCACGGTTGCACTCTTTCTCTCTGACGACATTACTCTCATTTCATTCTTCTCTCTATTTAAATGCATAACCTTCCCTTGAGGTCCTAAAGGAGTTTCAGCACTCACCTCTCGTATTACTCTTAGGACAAGCATATATTTACATGTATTAGATTTAAGGGGTTAATGTGAACAGCGATCTTCTTGATGAGGATAGTTGGTGAACGTTCTACATGTTCACGAGTTATATGCCCCGCTCATCATCCAATTTGTGACTAGACTGGTGCCATGTGTAAGAGCCCGACCATGCCCAGGAGTTGTCTGTAGAGGGGCGAGGACTTAGCCTTGATTTGCATACCGAGCCAGGAGCGAGTGTAGTACCAGAGACTACAGCTCGCTCGTAGTGCCGGTATAGTAGAGTAACGTAATTTATCTGTCCTTGTGTTCTCTACAGTCTTTTCCTGGGTTCTCGCTTTCGGTGCTGGGACTCGTTGTTCCTGTGACTTGGCCTGCTAGCTAGAACACATGGGGATGATGAGTGGGATATATCTTTATTTTACTATGCATTGCAGCTCTCTTTAAGTATATGTATGTAACACTTTACAATACACATTACTCACACACAAGACAACACTATTAATACTTTCATGTATCAATTAACTGCACTGTCGTTTTGCTGCTGTGTCCGGAGTTCTGTTGCGTAGGGCGCATACGGACTCAGAGGGGAGACAGAGTGAGAGAAGCGAAGTAGCCTATGCGGTAGTAGGCTACCGGCGCAGTACTGTTGCCTGCAACCTTTTAGTTATTCCAAGTATAGATTCATTATTATAATAAGTGACTACTATTTATGTTCCTTCCATGTGTATTATTAGGTATCTACTGGATCATGAACATCTTGTATGCTACATGCTAGTGCATGTTAGTAGGGGACAGTTATTCTAGTGCACGCGCTTTCAAGTAGGCGTGTACATTTGTCATTTAGCATTTCACTGTCATACCTTTAGCCTGCTTCTATTCTACATTATTAGAGGCTTAATATTAACGTAGTTTCTTGAGTATTGCATTTCTTTAGTAATAACGTAACCTATAAATGTCTGAGGGAGTTTAGCCTCATAGCCTACCCCTGTTGTACACTTTCGCCGAGTTAAGGTACCTCGTTACCGTAGACGATAACTCTGTAGGGCGTTGGTGCTTTTGTTGTCTGGAGCATATAGTATTTGGGACTGGAATCGAGCGTGTCGTTGTCACATAAGCCATTTCTGTCCTACGATCAAGAATCCCGAATATGTATTGCCGATCCAGCCGTAACACAGGTAATCATTAATTAGGTGAAGTAGAGCATCACACAACCCTAGACTCCTCAGTTTGGTGGTGATGCCCGCATGCCACACCCTGTCAAAGGCACCCGCGATGTCAAGTGCAATTACGTAGGTGTCTGTTCCCATGTCAAGGGCCTGGTTCCACGTGGTAGATAAGTGGAGTGGCAAGTCTGCCGCAGATCTACCTTTCCTGAAGCCAAAC